>LS997566.1:16275544-16338044 GCA_000469685.2 Haemonchus contortus | reverse complement strand
ATTCAATTGACGAAAAAACTTTTGTTCCCTGTAGTGGTCTCAGTTTTGACACTCATAGCGCAATTTTCAGAAAGATCTTCCATCAGAATCAAGATTCATTCAGAAAGAAGGCACACTCTTCTACCTTTTCCAGTGAAAGGCCACTTAATGTATTTGTAAGCAACGCTTCAATTTGATAGACACCCTAGTAAAACAAGTACATGTGATTGAGTAGCGGCATTCAAAACACTCCACTTTCTTCGTACTTTCGCATTTATTCAAGGGTGAACTCAATGTAATGAGAATGGAGTGGTAATCTGGTAGGCTACCCTTTCAACTGTCATCGTAAGAAGAAACTGTGATCTAAGCGGAAGCAGAGTATAGAGCAGACGGTGAACAGTGAGACATAAATTGGCCACTACGATGGCAAAGAAACTGCCTTCATAATTGGAGCCAGACACCTGAAAAATCGAACGGATTTTCGAGTAAATATTCCCAGTTTTCACACATGGGAAGCAACCTCTATTATGGCAGTCATTTTGATTCCTATAACTACTCTGAAATGTGGAAAAAACTGTGATGAGAGATATCTCAATGGCGTTCAAGGGGCATCATGGAAATTGATTCATTTTCAATGGAAAACTAGATAAGTTCAGATTGTGCAATGAAACTTTATGTAATAATCGTCTTCAGAGGTTTTTGTGAAATTTTAAGAGGTGATGGGAAGGGAAAACCAAAGGAACCACAGGGTGTAAGTTCAGATTGACTATATTAGATATGACATAGGGGCTTGTTGGAGGTGAACAAGTACGTGAGATTTGTTAAGTGAAAGAGATATACAGGTGTAGATGAAATAGTACACTTGCAAGCATGGGTGAATCAAAGAGAAGAAGTCCATGAACATATGATACCAACAATCCCATGTAGCTAAATAAACTGAATATTGTCATGAGCTGAAGAAGATAAAAAGCAAAGTCTGACTTCCATCCCTTCAACTTCTGGCATGTCTGAAAAAAAAATTAACTGAAAAGGGCCACAAACAAGAAATAAACCCAGACTAGTGTTCCAGTAAATTATGGCAGAAATCAGAATTCAAATGTCTCCGCATTTGTAAACGACAGTTTTATACATGGCGTAAGTATAGAATAAGAAGCTTTCATAGCTCCATTCCTTGTAACTTTCAGAATCGTAGAGGCACTCGAAGGCGAGGCTTCAATGACTAGCAGTGGACTGACGATGTTAACGCAATTCAGTGCTTATGTTCTCCTAAATGAGTCCTTTGCTAATTAAATTCTGGAGTGATGTTGAACTCGACTGACACAGGTGGATATCGATCAGGTTCTCGATCTAAGATCAAGCGCGTTCGATATGGTGCCTAAAGCCGCTATGCCTTTTTGCTCAATAGACATTGACAATTGACAAGAGAGCAAATTGTACTAAATTTTCATATTTTCTCAAACTGAGAGCACCTACCATTGCGAAAATCGTTTGTAGTGCGATGGAGACAATGGCAACTGCAGTGCAAGATGCCACATAAAATATACGGGCTGAACCGATCAAAGGGAGTGCTGGAGTAGAGCAATTGTGGTCATCCATTGCACTATAATAAGTAGGGTGTTTTAGCTTGTACACGGACATCTCGTCGATACTCTTTGACTACCGCTTAATAAAAGTTGATTTTTTTTTCATCAGAAATGGAAAGAATTGAAATGTCTAGCAATCCGTTACCTACTAGTGTCGTGGCGTTGTACAGCGCTAATTGTCTGTGCTTTCGACAGAGTTGATGGAAACCAACTCAGTAGTATTGCTAGACCAAACTAGCATTCCCATAGAAAGAATCATGGAAAAGTATCGAGCAATGCATACCGTGCGGATGCCTTTTAATTTCGGCTGTGATAACAGAAATTTGTGGGTGGAGATCTTGGGAAACTATTTTTTGGGTGAGTTCATTTAGTTCCACGTCTAATTACTTCGCACCTTCCTCGCCCATCCACTCACTCGCCTGTGGGGTGGCCTCGCTTAATTGGTTGGCTGCTGACCTCTCTGCCACACGGCCATACTCAGGAGTAACAATATCGATTATATGATTAAGAAACTTCTAAAGCATGGAAAACAAGGCAAAAAAAGTAATTACACAACACTTTAATAATACAACACAGAAAGCTGTGGTGGCTAAAGTAGTGATTGGAAAAATCATAAGATGGGGAAAATGATTTATCACATCATGTAAGCAGTCATTCTCACAAGGCGCCTGCAGCCAAACTATTTGACAGAGTGACCTCTCAAGCTTTTTTTTAACACCCTCTATCCCTTTCTTTGGACACCGCCAGTAGGTCACTTGTAAGTATTTAAACATGCGGATGAAAGCGGTATAAATCACCTGTGTAGTGTGATTGTCATCGCATGAGCACGATGTCTCACTTGTACTACTCTGAATTCGACTACAGCGCCTTCTCCGGCTTCAACTCAGGATTAACTGCTCCTGCTGCTCCTGGATTTGGCTACAGCGCTTTCTCCGGCTTCAACTCAGGATTAGGTGCTACTGTTGCTCCTTCTTATTCCTACGGATCCCTGTGTATTTAGCTAGCCTACCACAATACTCTGTACCACCTCTATTTCATGTATCTGCACCCCTTCCACCCCTTGCAACTTTCCTTTCTGTTCCCTCGAGTGCTGTAGCCCCAATTCCTTTTATATTTATCCTCAGCATTCGAAAGCACTGTGAGCTCTGTCAATAAAGCCCTTCGTTTTTAGAAACCCTAGGGACAGCTACAGCTGCCTCAAATCCGGAGCACACCTAGATGGCGAAAGGCAGGTAAGCAAGGGAAGAAAGCATCACGTTCTAATCTATCGGGACCAAGTGGATGGAGAATGGACCAAGTGAGCAGGAAACAGAGCAATTCTGCAGGAAAATGTCTAGACACGTCACCGATAATGTTTCATAGTTTCCTTATAATATAAAGATTTTGAATTTTTACATTGTATTGTCCCAACTGCATATTATTTTAAAATGTGTAGTAATAAGAAATAATAATATAATAATATCAGTAATGATAATAACAAAGTTTCCAATCCATAGGACCAATATAAGTTCACTCAGACTGCCAGAGAGGTCACAGCCAACTATTTAAGCGAGGTCACCCCACAGGCGAGTGAGTGGATGCGCGAGAAAGGTGCGAAGTAATTAGAAGTGTGGAACGGTGGAACCAAATGCCGACTCCCCTATTTTTTTTTGTGGAGATTTGTTCGTATGTTAACTTGCGTGTAAAGTTATTTTGTAGCTTTGAAACCAAATAACGTGTAAGGTATGTGGGAATGCTCACGATATCAGAAGGTGCGCAGCAAGGTGAAAATACATAGGTTGCTATAGAAAAACAAATCATAGTTGCCCATCAATGCCGAAACTGGCAGTTCAGAACGTTTGAGCAGAATTACCTGCGTTCTTATGAGTAATGGCAAGTAAGTTTCGAGTACGAGGAAATCAAATGGAGATTATTTCGCAATCGTAGAGGTGCAAAGAACTCACCTATGGTGCGGAATAGTGAATTTGGTGACTGAGGTATACGAACACCAAATCAGGCACTTGTGACTACCAACAGAAATATCGCAATCAAAAAATGTGTTATTGAATATCTGCGCAATGCTTGCTGAAATATCAATACACGTAAACAAATCAAAGATCTTTCCAGGAACTGCTAATCACATATATAGTAGAGTTCTTCCAACAGCAAAATGTTTGCCGCGTATTGCTTGAAAAACCCAATACTTGAAGGAACAGTTCGCGATAGCTCTGGATTCTCTAGTTGTAGATGAATAGGGAAAGCGATAATCCAGGGCGTGCAGAAAAGCGATAAAAAGGAATTGGTGTGTTGAGAGAGATCTAATGCTTCAGGATGGTGGTAAAATTATTGAGTTGACGAAAATGTGCCGAAAAAAGTTGCAAAGAGAAATACGAAGGAGCTGCCCAGATGTTCAACTTAAAGGTCATCTCGCTTGCGAAATGCACACGTAAAAAATGAACACCGTACGCAGCAGAGATGAAATATATAACAGGGATCGGGAAAAAACAGCCTTGGACCCCCGAAGTCCATGCATGGATAATAGCAAGTAACTAAATTTGTAACCGTGTAACCAATCTCATGAAACGCCTGGAATATTACACCTGAGAATTGGATGGCAATACGATGTTCAAATTGCGCAAGTGATAGAGTATTCATCAAGAGTTTATAAGAGTAGTAGTTTATTCTTAGCATCCTTCGAATAACAGCTACCAAATTCGAAGGAAAAGTTACTGGCACGCAAGTTTTTTTGGCTCTGTTGGTGAAAAGTTAATGGAAATGAGCCCCTATACATATTGTAGGCCGTGCAAAGATCAAAAATTCAGCGCTTGGGCTTCCATCTATTAGGTTGGCAAATAAGTCTTGCGACAAAAAAAATCGAAGCGTTGAAAATTTGCATCAACAGTGTGAACACGGTAGCAACGATGATAAACTTGTAAGACATTCCCCGGGCAATCAAAACATGAGTGAATAAGGGCACGCGTGTGGGCTTTCACAGTATTACGGTCAATGAATGGACAACACCCGATTCGTACCATCACCTTCTTCTAAGCACGCCAAGGGAAAAACGCGGGTGTAGCAGCTCAAATTATCAGGAACCTATTAATTCTGGCACTGCTCACCGATCAACGGTCAACAATCGGTTGGATCGCTTCACTGGAGGAGATACTAGCCTTTGAAGTAATGCAAGCATCGTCCCTTGATTCAGTGGAGGTTGGAGGGATCCATCCACTGTGAGTTGCTAAACGCAGACTAGATGGACAGAGCTATCGCAACTATGATCCCCTTTATTTGGCCAACCGGTTTAGAGAAGGACGATCAGACCGTAAATCAGGTCCCCACAGAGGGAGAACGCACGTCGAAAATTCGCTTTAGACTCACGTCAAAAGTTCACCGATCCCGCTTGATTCCAGGTCACTCATCAGTCGTACTCCTGGAGGGTTCCCCTTTTAACTACCATGTGCTACGCCTTTTTGAGCACCCCGTTGAGGAAAGGAAATTTGTAACTTAATGTGATCCAAAAACGGCAGTCAATTACTT
This sequence comes from Haemonchus contortus, assembly GCA_000469685.2. NCBI lineage: Eukaryota > Metazoa > Nematoda > Chromadorea > Rhabditida > Trichostrongylidae > Haemonchus > Haemonchus contortus. Next base: position 16,332,966 of record LS997566.1, on the reverse strand, counting down.
CTTCGAATCACAGCTCCCTCACTCCTGAAGAGATGGCATCAGTGATTGGCTCAAAGGATAAAAGAAGGTTGTCGACTTCTACGGTGAATATTTTTCCGAAAATTGATTGGTATGAAAAAATTTATAAATGATTTAAAAAAGGTCTCCACTTTGTCACAGGACTTATTTGCCAACCTAATATTTCTAATTGCAACCTTCCGTACCTCAGGTTACCCTTCTATCCTAATAAGTATTTTACAAGATTGTTTTGCACCTTTTCGACTGCATGAATATTTTCTTCTCTGCAAAAACTAAAACCGTGGTGTTAGATTCAACCAGAGGCCCCACATTAGTTTTCTAGGCTATCTGGTGGGGAGGCGAAGTACCTGACATAAAGTCATGCACAAGGTTTTTGTGTGCAGTCATGGAAAATTGCAATTGCTCGGACCAATTCGCTGTCAGATCAATAGAATCCTGCGATTTTTCAAAAATTTGAGAATTTTTGCAATCCTCTGAACATAAAATTGTTTGTGAATCATCACATTGTCTTCATAGACTTTCGCTATAAGATTGACTTCTACGCACATAACTAACAGCTCTGTTATAAGTGTTATAAGAGCCAGCAATAGCACTCCGCTTTGGGGCTTATAACCTGTCATAAATAGGAACAAATTAACTAATTTCAACGCTTTAAATTTTCGAAAATCGGGAATTCAGCCATGAGCAAGAGAAAATCTGACCTTCCGACCCTGAGCCCAATTAAACCCCACTCTGAATCTCCCAACTTGTAGATTACTTCTTAGTGTCAGATTCTATCGGAGGCTTTTGCGAGGGCAAATCAAATCATGTTGCAAAAGCCTCCATTATTAGAAAATTCCGTGCTGTCCTTTGAAAACTCAACCAGGTTGGTTTCTGTAGAGCGACCAGCGTGTTGATCCTTCAAAATGACGTGATTAATTGAAAAATGGTGATTGACATGGTCTTCCAAAACTTTCTCGTACAGCTTGCGGAAAAAGGATGATATGCTCTCTGGGTTCTCTGGGTTAGATGAAAAGCCGGGGAAGATCACCGATTAGTAATAACCGGTTGAATATGTGAGCATTAGGTCTGTACCTCGGGACAGGATCCACTCTTTGTATGACAAAATGGCACAAAATCCGGAGCGATAGAAGAGGAAGAAGGACAACCTATCATTAGGTAGTACAGTTTGAAATAATCAAAGCAGAGATTATTTCTTATGGGCTCTAAAGCGAGAAGGTAAAAAATAGTTCATATTGGTCTCGAAAGACACGTTTGAAAGAACGGCTAACAGGATCGCCTTGTCTGAAGGTGTGATAGCGACCTTGCCGTCTTTTCTCGAGCAAATGACAGGTTCGATCTCCTTCACACATTGCTCAATTACCTATGGAAGGGTTGTCGGTGTCGGTTGTCTTATGAAATTCTAGCATGTGATTTGCATATAACTGAAGGCCTACATCGATCATTGTTGTCTATCAGTCATCAAAATGTACCTTTTAGTATAATGAACAGCTGATTAGGTGTATTGGGAATCCTTCTACTTCTGAAGTGATTGTATTTTGATGGGCGACTTTAATTTCCAGAGTCTTAATTGGAGTGGAGACATCGCTGCGGCTCCAGCTTCGGCAAGAGCATTTGCGGACATGATCAGCTTCCATAATTACGGTCAACTAATCAATTTTAATACTCCTGGGAAACATATACTCGATCTTGTATTTTCTAATGCGCCTGAGACTATTGCTGACGTTCATATTACACTGCCTATGGGCAGTAGTGATCATGCTACAGTCATTTTCAATCTTCTCGAAACTTTCGAACGTGATGAGGATATTTTGAACTTTGACTTCGAGAATGTTAATTATGACCACCTTAGCGATTTCTATTTATCTTGAGGCAGTGCGTCTTGTCTTTTATTCCCCTTCGAAAAGCATCCTTGAATAAGCCGCGCTTGCCTATGTATTTGATCTCTGCTCATACTATTGAGGTTGAAGCATACAGAAGTGCAATAAGTACAGATAATGAAGCCGAATGGCTACGATATAAGATCATTTCGGACAAGTTTGAAAAGAAAGTGCGCAAGTACTATGCCTTCGTTTAAGAAAAAATTGTGGAATCAATAAATTCTTAAGCTTTTCATAAATCTCTGAACTTCCGCATCAATCGGAAGAAGGGGGTCTACATACTCAAGAAACGGTTTCGCTGATATCTTTGAGAAAGTTTATGAGATGGTCACTGATGATCCCAATCCCACGGCATTCAATACCACCATTCCGCGTAAGAAGGATTCCCTTTGGTTCAGTCGTTATGATAGTTTCGAGCATATTACAAAATGGCTTAGTTGTTCTTCGGTTACCCTAGATGGGATTCCCTTCTATTTCGCAAGGAAATTCGCTGGTTTTAACTCATTTTCACCGAAACTTTTACTTCATTAGATGTTTTTCCGAGCCGTTGTTCCAGAAACCTCCCCGCTATAATCCTAGTAATTATAGGCCGGTAGGCATTACATTCTTCTTTTGTAGGTAGTTTGAAAAAAACTAATAAAAAGTCAATTAAAAGTCAGTCAAGAGGCGAAACTATTTTATCTGACGACCAAAGGGATTCAGTGAAAAATGTCGACAATTTCCCTGATGTTAGAAGCCCTGAAGGACTGGATTACCGAACTAGATGCTAGAAACAATTGAGTCGTCATCTATTTCTATTTTGAGAAAGCATATGATAAGGTCAATCATAAGACTCTTTTGGGCAAGCTCGTTCAAGTTGGAATTAAAAGTAGGATAGCCAGATGGATTGAAGAGTTTCTAAGGTGCCGGACTTTCCAAGTGGTGATTAACAGTGATTTCCCCTCAGAAAACGTTGCTTCGAGTGAAGTTCCTCAAAGCAGTGTTCTGTCACCAATCCTTTCCAACACTTACGCATTGATTTGCCATTCGCTTTAGAACGTCAGGGAGATAGTGTTAGAATGTTTACTGACGATTTGAAAATCTATAGAACCTTGGAGAATGCTCTTCCTTCTCCTCCTCAGAAGGCAATTGATGTTTTTGACCTGTGGTTTTGCGCTGAATAAGCTGCCTCTTTCAGTTAAAAAAACTAAAAAGCTTCAAGTGAGAGTCTCGAAGCCAAAAGTTCAGTACCGCATAGACTATTCATTCCTTGATTCAGCCGAGTCTGTCATAGATCTGGGATTTATAATTAATCAAAAGCTTAGCCTTGAGGAACACTCGATAATACTAGCGATGGAGGAGGAGCAGAGAGTATACCTCCTCCTCAAATCGAGAGATCAGCACTGCTTATAAAGGCTTATAAAATTCGTGTTCGCTCAGTACAGGAGTATGGCACATGTATTTATTTCCCTCATACAAAGGCGTCTGTAGAAGACGGGAAGGGATACAAAACAACTTTACTAGAAGCTTGTTCATCAGATTGTTAGGGTTTACTTATAGCAGTATACCCGGAGGTGTCATCAGAAACAAAATGCTCAATTTAGACTTACTTATTTAAGGCGGAGGATTAATGACGTTTCGATGGTGTATAATATATGAACAATCGAATCAATTTGAATAGTCATTTCTTCTTTCAAATGATCCAGACTAGGACTAGAGGTGAAAAGTTCAGGCTTTGCTTTCGGCTTCCTAGGTCGCGAATTTTCCACTTTTCGAACTTCGGTGGATTAGACAGATAGACACAAGGATGTGCTGGCTTGTTCAACTTTTGATTCGAACTCATTCAGGAAATTCAAAGGCTCTGTTTCTTGCTGTTCTCGCTGAGATTTGTATTTTCTACTGTCATCAGTTTCATTTTGTAACGTTGTGTTGGTTTTTTGGTTTGGTTATCTGTAACCACATGTTGCTCAACATGTAATATAGCAATCCGTCAATCATTTAAAAAGTATTGTTACGATTTTGGTTGCACAACTTGAAAAGTAAACTTTACAACTGGCTCGTAACTCCTGTTTGGAGAGTTCAAAATTAGTACGAGTAGAGGAGGCAGGATGAACAGGACCAAGACAGGACTCTCCAAGCAGGAGCACCGAGGACAGGATGGAACACTGTTGATGGAAGGTTTCGGGGAGCGATGACCACTCACTAATTAAATCAGAACGCTTCTGCTACTTACAGTCCAGCTCTGACTCTTTGATATGTTTTACTTGACAAGAGGGGTGAGTGCAGCGATAGGGGCCGTTTAGGATGCTCAATTTCAATTAGAAGGGAGAAGAGAATTGGTGTATTTCTGGCTGTTAAATTGCGACGGCTACTAAGCAAACTTTGTGAATCGGTGAAGGATCACAGGTTCTCTTTGTTCCGGTAACATTTCTAGCGAAACTTATCAAAACGCTAATAATCGTGGATTCCCATCTGTTACATCCTTAGAGAAAGGAAAGCCTCAATGATAATGACATTTTTCAGTCTCATCATCATACGACAACATTTGTGAGTACCATTCAATGCTTTGGTTGCTTACCAGTTGAACCTTCAATGGGTCACTATTTTTAAATTGAACAACAACAGATCGATACTTAATCATAGGCTGCGGCACATACTGGATACCACTTGCATGCCCTGTCAGTCCTTTGTCATATTTCGTGTTCAGCAAGCATCGCCCGTTTTGTAGGAGAAGCGGCTGGGCCGGTTTGCAGGAATTACAACGGTGCCAAGAAGGAGGAAAGCCTGGCGTTATCCTGCCGACTCGACTGGTGTATGTATGAAATTGTGAGCATCTTTGATGAGATACGATCAGATGAATATTTTGCATTTTTAAGTGCTAAACTAGAGTCATTCGTTTGATATCAACCCTCTGATCTCCGTTGGTTGGCAGTCGAGCAACAGAATTGCTTGAACGGGTTCAGTTCCTGACGGCTGTACACCTCGGTCAAGCAAGATGCAGCAGAATTGTATTTTTCAACTGAGTTTCTAAGGGATTTCAGAGGCAACTGGGTCATTACCACAATTTATGACGTGGGAGATCCACGTACACTGTCGACAACTGTCAATGCAATGGTTGTTGCTCTGCTTTACTTTTGTTGCAAAGATAAGGCGGCCTGTATTGCCAGTTACCAGCATTGAAGAAAAGCTTCGAAAGTAGAAAATACTGTTAGGCTGGACATTTCTCCAATCCTATCAATCTATTATTCATTTAATTTATTGAAACAAATTAATTCATTTCAACCTCAATCCAATCATCTTCGAAAATGAAATAAGTTATGAAGCCAAGGTTTCCTCTCGGAGCATAAAATGGTCCAAAGCATGTGTGGCTTGTGCGCTAACGCCTCAACACAGGAACTCCAAGATTTCTTCAAGTACACTCTTAAACTTTCACAGGTACTGGTCCAATGAGAGGTCCGCCGCTAAGACAGGAAGGCGACCATATTGGTACTAATTATTCTTTAAAATAACCACTAGTACCTCTCACTGGCCTCGTTGCAGATTAAAGGTCGCACATGTTACGGGCGAGTTTGCGAGTTACAGCCTAATGTTCTGTTTGATCGTAAGGCGGTCTTCAGCTGCGATCCAAAGCGACGACCGCGTCGTGAAGGACTCCGGAGCCGCTTTGTATCACGGCCAAAAATCCCCTTATGCACAGGAAGAAGTGTGGTCATATGCCGCAAACTAGCACCCTTTCTTTATCTGTGTAATCGTTGATCTACGACGAGGTCAGTGGCAGGTACTTGTGCTTTTTTAACCAATACTTACTACGAAAGTGGTCGTCCTCCTGTCTTGGCGGCGATCTCCAAGTCCCATGCCTCATTCTATCAATACCTTTACAATTTGTCAACCTACTTGGACAGTTTTTCGGAGTTTCTGCTGAGCAAAGCAAACCACATATGCTTTGGAACATTTCAGATTCTGTTAAAGGCGAAGCAGCCGAAATGTTGGCTTCATAAATTACAATTTTGAAAGGCTTGGGAAAGTAATATCATAACTTAATTATCATGCCAAAATTGCAAAAAGGTCGAACATGGCTTGCTCAGCTATTGTCCGACCAGAGCATGTCTCCGCTACACATACTATCTACAGCTCTTCAATAAATTTAATTCACATTAATAACACATCAGGGGGTGTTCTGCAAAGGTGCAATTAAAGACACAGTTTCAGTCCGAAACTTTGAAACATCCACAAACGCAATTAAAGACATGTTATAAGTGATGTTACTGGTAGTGCTGACATTGTGAGTGAGTCAAAGTTTGGCCCTCAGGTCATTAGCCTGTGGGGAACTGTGGGAAATTTACGAAGTATCTGACCAAGAAATGCATAGTGGGAAACCAGCTAATTGCAATCCATTATTCCCAATCCATTAACTCTATCTTACACAGCTTCACAGACCCCACTAGAATGGCAGACTCAAGGGCAGTGATTTGGCTGGGAAAGCGATATCGCATCTGAACATAGCTGAGCATTCATCTTTGTTCCTCACAAAGTTCCACACGTGAGATAGATTTAGCTGAATTCCAAAGGTAAAATGGTTTATTCACCCCTTTTCTCATAGCGTTTGTAAAACAACATAACCGTTAACCTCATTTTCATGTCATATTTTTATGCATCAGATGTATTTTTTACACTTTTCTAAATATAATACCGAAGCGCACTCCTATCTGCATGCATTTACTACATCTACAGCAGTAGTTTCGATCATTACAAAACAAGTGGTTACATCGGTTCTGAGAAATACACTAACCCAACTTCCATTAATTGACAACTTACCTTCCTGTGTGTTGTAAAGGCACGTCAGATTAAGAAACATCCCATATAGGGCATAATAAGGGTGCAGACATTGTATCGTGTGAATGTCATACCCACAGCTAACAAGTATCAACGGTGCTCTATCATAAAGGACTCCCAAGTTGAAAGGATAGTCAACATGTAATGACCTGGAAGACAGCGTGAGGGAAATTCAGACAATTTTGACTTGATGTAGCCAGAGTTTTGGGCAATGGCAACAAGTGAAATCTCTCCCGAATACCCCTTCCGTGCCTTCGTGGTAGTAATACAACATCTACTGCCACTACTTTTGAGAAGCCTCACTACACTACAACAACACTTTTCAACTTTAAGTGGGCACTTCGAAATTACCCTGAATTGAGATTTTAAATTTGTCAAATCACTAATGTGGAAGGCGTGCGAGTTTGCTCACCCTGACATATCGTCATAAGTGCTTACTGACCTCTACATCCGAAAATCATTTAATGATTCCTCCATATACTTCATTTGTTTCGCCATGTATTTTTGAGCCGATCAAGAGGATTACAACCATGTTGTTGAATTCTTTCTGCGAAAAAGCTTCTTCATTTCCGTTTTGACGGTCCTGCAAATGGCCATCATTGCCTTCACACATTGCCAACAAATTTATGAAAAATAGAAGTTGCAAACTGACATTTCTGAAGATGTCGAAGATACTAAAAGTTTCGGAAATTCCAAAAAAAAAATAGATAGATAGATAGATAGATAGATAGATAGATAGATAGATAGATAGATAGATAGATAGATAGATAGATAGATAGATGATAGATAGATAGATAGATAGATAGATAGATAGATAGATAGATAGATAGATAGATAATAGATAGATAGATAGATAGATAGATAGATAGAATAGATAGATAGATAGATAGATAGATAGATAGATAGATAGATAGATAGATAGATAGATAGATAGATAGATAGATAGATAGATAGATAGATAGATAGAAGATAGATAGATAGATAGATAGATAGATAGATAGATAGATAGATAGATAGATAGATAGATAGATAGATAGATAGATAGATAGATAGATAGATAGATAGATAGATAGATAGATAGATAGATAGATAGATAGATAGATAGATAGATAGATAGATAGATAGATAGATAGATAGATAGATAGATAGATAGATAGATAGATAGATAGATAGATAGATAGATAGATAGATAGATAGATAGATAGATAGATAGATAGATAGATAGATAGATAGATAGATAGATAGATAGATAGATAGATAGATAGATAGATAGATAGATAGATAGATAGATAGATAGATAGATAGATAGATAGATAGATAGATAGATAGATAGATAGATAGATAGATAGATAGATAGATAGATAGATAGATAGATAGATAGATAGATAGATAGATAGATAGATAGATAGATAGATAGATAGATAGATAGATAGATAGATAGATAGATAGATAGATAGATAGATAGATAGATAGATAGATAGATAGATAGATAGATAGATAGATAGATAGATAGATAGATAGATAGATAGATAGATAGATAGATAGATAGATAGATAGATAGATAGATAGATAGATAGATAGATAGATAGATAGATAGATAGATAGATAGATAGATAGATAGATAGATAGATAGATAGATAGATAGATAGATAGATAGATAGATAGATAGATAGATAGATAGATAGATAGATAGATAGATAGATAGATAGATAGATAGATAGATAGATAGATAGATAGATAGATAGATAGATAGATAGATAGATAGATAGATAGATAGATAGATAGATAGATAGATAGATAGATAGATAGATAGATAGATAGATAGATAGATAGATAGATAGATAGATAGATAGATAGATAGATAGATAGATAGATAGATAGATAGATAGATAGATAGATAGATAGATAGATAGATAGATAGATAGATAGATAGATAGATAGATAGATAGATAGATAGATAGATAGATAGATAGATAGATAGATAGATAGATAGATAGATAGATAGATAGATAGATAGATAGATAGATAGATAGATAGATAGATAGATAGATAGATAGATAGATAGATAGATAGATAGATAGATAGATAGATAGATAGATAGATAGATAGATAGATAGATAGATAGATAGATAGATAGATAGATAGATAGATAGATAGATAGATAGATAGATAGATAGATAGATAGATAGATAGATAGATAGATAGATAGATAGATAGATAGATAGATAGATAGATAGATAGATAGATAGATAGATAGATAGATAGATAGATAGATAGATAGATAGATAGATAGATAGATAGATAGATAGATAGATAGATAGATAGATAGATAGATAGATAGATAGATAGATAGATAGATAGATAGATAGATAGATAGATAGATAGATAGATAGATAGATAGATAGATAGATAGATAGATAGATAGATAGATAGATAGATAGATAGATAGATAGATAGATAGATAGATAGATAGATAGATAGATAGATAGATAGATAGATAGATAGATAGATAGATAGATAGATAGATAGATAGATAGATAGATAGATAGATAGATAGATAGATAGATAGATAGATAGATAGATAGATAGATAGATAGATAGATAGATAGATAGATAGATAGATAGATAGATAGATAGATAGATAGATAGATAGATAGATAGATAGATAGATAGATAGATAGATAGATAGATAGATAGATAGATAGATAGATAGATAGATAGATAGATAGATAGATAGATAGATAGATAGATAGATAGATAGATAGATAGATAGATAGATAGATAGATAGATAGATAGATAGATAGATAGATAGATAGATAGATAGATAGATAGATAGATAGATAGATAGATAGATAGATAGATAGATAGATAGATAGATAGATAGATAGATAGATAGATAGATAGATAGATAGATAGATAGATAGATAGATAGATAGATAGATAGATAGATAGATAGATAGATAGATAGATAGATAGATAGATAGATAGATAGATAGATAGATAGATAGATAGATAGATAGATAGATAGATAGATAGATAGATAGATAGATAGATAGATAGATAGATAGATAGATAGATAGATAGATAGATAGATAGATAGATAGATAGATAGATAGATAGATAGATAGATAGATAGATAGATAGATAGATAGATAGATAGATAGATAGATAGATAGATAGATAGATAGATAGATAGATAGATAGATAGATAGATAGATAGATAGATAGATAGATAGATAGATAGATAGATAGATAGATAGATAGATAGATAGATAGATAGATAGATAGATAGATAGATAGATAGATAGATAGATAGATAGATAGATAGATAGATAGATAGATAGATAGATAGATAGATAGATAGATAGATAGATAGATAGATAGATAGATAGATAGATAGATAGATAGATAGATAGATAGATAGATAGATAGATAGATAGATAGATAGATAGATAGATAGATAGATAGATAGATAGATAGATAGATAGATAGATAGATAGATAGATAGATAGATAGATAGATAGATAGATAGATAGATAGATAGATAGATAGATAGATAGATAGATAGATAGATAGATAGATAGATAGATAGATAGATAGATAGATAGATAGATAGATAGATAGATAGATAGATAGATAGATAGATAGATAGATAGATAGATAGATAGATAGATAGATAGATAGATAGATAGATAGATAGATAGATAGATAGATAGATAGATAGATAGATAGATAGATAGATAGATAGATAGATAGATAGATAGATAGATAGATAGATAGATAGATAGATAGATAGATAGATAGATAGATAGATAGATAGATAGATAGATAGATAGATAGATAGATAGATAGATAGATAGATAGATAGATAGATAGATAGATAGATAGATAGATAGATAGATAGATAGATAGATAGATAGATAGATAGATAGATAGATAGATAGATAGATAGATAGATAGATAGATAGATAGATAGATAGATAGATAGATAGATAGATAGATAGATAGATAGATAGATAGATAGATAGATAGATAGATAGATAGATAGATAGATAGATAGATAGATAGATAGATAGATAGATAGATAGATAGATAGATAGATAGATAGATAGATAGATAGATAGATAGATAGATAGATAGATAGATAGATAGATAGATAGATAGATAGATAGATAGATAGATAGATAGATAGATAGATAGATAGATAGATAGATAGATAGATAGATAGATAGATAGATAGATAGATAGATAGATAGATAGATAGATAGATAGATAGATAGATAGATAGATAGATAGATAGATAGATAGATAGATAGATAGATAGATAGATAGATAGATAGATAGATAGATAGATAGATAGATAGATAGATAGATAGATAGATAGATAGATAGATAGATAGATAGATAGATAGATAGATAGATAGATAGATAGATAGATAGATAGATAGATAGATAGATAGATAGATAGATAGATAGATAGATAGATAGATAGATAGATAGATAGATAGATAGATAGATAGATAGATAGATAGATAGATAGATAGATAGATAGATAGATAGATAGATAGATAGATAGATAGATAGATAGATAGATAGATAGATAGATAGATAGATAGATAGATAGATAGATAGATAGATAGATAGATAGATAGATAGATAGATAGATAGATAGATAGATAGATAGATAGATAGATAGATAGATAGATAGATAGATAGATAGATAGATAGATAGATAGATAGATAGATAGATAGATAGATAGATAGATAGATAGATAGATAGATAGATAGATAGATAGATAGATAGATAGATAGATAGATAGATAGATAGATAGATAGATAGATAGATAGATAGATAGATAGATAGATAGATAGATAGATAGATAGATAGATAGATAGATAGATAGATAGATAGATAGATAGATAGATAGATAGATAGATAGATAGATAGATAGATAGATAGATAGATAGATAGATAGATAGATAGATAGATAGATAGATAGATAGATAGATAGATAGATAGATAGATAGATAGATAGATAGATAGATAGATAGATAGATAGATAGATAGATAGATAGATAGATAGATAGATAGATAGATAGATAGATAGATAGATAGATAGATAGATAGATAGATAGATAGATAGATAGATAGATAGATAGATAGATAGATAGATAGATAGATAGATAGATAGATAGATAGATAGATAGATAGATAGATAGATAGATAGATAGATAGATAGATAGATAGATAGATAGATAGATAGATAGATAGATAGATAGATAGATAGATAGATAGATAGATAGATAGATAGATAGATAGATAGATAGATAGATAGATAGATAGATAGATAGATAGATAGATAGATAGATAGATAGATAGATAGATAGATAGATAGATAGATAGATAGATAGATAGATAGATAGATAGATAGATAGATAGATAGATAGATAGATAGATAGATAGATAGATAGATAGATAGATAGATAGATAGATAGATAGATAGATAGATAGATAGATAGATAGATAGATAGATAGATAGATAGATAGATAGATAGATAGATAGATAGATAGATAGATAGATAGATAGATAGATAGATAGATAGATAGATAGATAGATAGATAGATAGATAGATAGATAGATAGATAGATAGATAGATAGATAGATAGATAGATAGATAGATAGATAGATAGATAGATAGATAGATAGATAGATAGATAGATAGATAGATAGATAGATAGATAGATAGATAGATAGATAGATAGATAGATAGATAGATAGATAGATAGATAGATAGATAGATAGATAGATAGATAGATAGATAGATAGATAGATAGATAGATAGATAGATAGATAGATAGATAGATAGATAGATAGATAGATAGATAGATAGATAGATAGATAGATAGATAGATAGATAGATAGATAGATAGATAGATAGATAGATAGATAGATAGATAGATAGATAGATAGATAGATAGATAGATAGATAGATAGATAGATAGATAGATAGATAGATAGATAGATAGATAGATAGATAGATAGATAGATAGATAGATAGATAGATAGATAGATAGATAGATAGATAGATAGATAGATAGATAGATAGATAGATAGATAGATAGATAGATAGATAGATAGATAGATAGATAGATAGATAGATAGATAGATAGATAGATAGATAGATAGATAGATAGATAGATAGATAGATAGATAGATAGATAGATAGATAGATAGATAGATAGATAGATAGATAGATAGATAGATAGATAGATAGATAGATAGATAGATAGATAGATAGATAGATAGATAGATAGATAGATAGATAGATAGATAGATAGATAGATAGATAGATAGATAGATAGATAGATAGATAGATAGATAGATAGATAGATAGATAGATAGATAGATAGATAGATAGATAGATAGATAGATAGATAGATAGATAGATAGATAGATAGATAGATAGATAGATAGATAGATAGATAGATAGATAGATAGATAGATAGATAGATAGATAGATAGATAGATAGATAGATAGATAGATAGATAGATAGATAGATAGATAGATAGATAGATAGATAGATAGATAGATAGATAGATAGATAGATAGATAGATAGATAGATAGATAGATAGATAGATAGATAGATAGATAGATAGATAGATAGATAGATAGATAGATAGATAGATAGATAGATAGATAGATAGATAGATAGATAGATAGATAGATAGATAGATAGATAGATAGATAGATAGATAGATAGATAGATAGATAGATAGATAGATAGATAGATAGATAGATAGATAGATAGATAGATAGATAGATAGATAGATAGATAGATAGATAGATAGATAGATAGATAGATAGATAGATAGATAGATAGATAGATAGATAGATAGATAGATAGATAGATAGATAGATAGATAGATAGATAGATAGATAGATAGATAGATAGATAGATAGATAGATAGATAGATAGATAGATAGATAGATAGATAGATAGATAGATAGATAGATAGATAGATAGATAATAGATAGATAGATAGATAGATAGATAGATAGATAGATAGATAGATAGATAGATAGATAGATAGATAGATAGATAGATAGATAGATAGATAGATAGATAGATAGATAGATAGATAGATAGATAGATAGATAGATAGATTATTCTATACTTCATTTTCGACATCGTACTCATAGCGTTTTTTCCAGCATTAATAGCGAAAGGGTCAAAAAAGGGCCAAAGATTCATCAAAAATGGGAAGATATATATAAACGTCCGGTAGGTTTATCTAGAAGCACATGAATCCAAACTTACTCATTCAATATCATATAAGGAAGGAGTAGAACATCGTAGTAAATAAGTAACATATAGTGCTTCACAGTTCGGCACCAGTAATCCTGTGTAGCACAAAGTAGATACATCCAACAAATGAAGAAGGTCAATTCGAAAGCAGATGCTAGTGCTGCCTAGAAAAGTCGTCGTATGAAATGTGCATGGAAATAATTTTTTCGACCGCAAACGAGCAATTGTCTCCTAATATAGTAGATTGGAACAAGAGAACAGGAAGGTAATGCTTGAATGTTTATCAATACTATAGGCAAGCCTTGCTGAAGAATTGATGCAGAAGAAGTACAAATTGACAGGCTGATAACCAGACTACAAGACTAGTGCGCAATCATGAGCGTATATCCTAATGACGCTTGGCCGCTTCTTTAGATTCCTTGAAAGCTTCTTATGCCTCAGCAACATGCATCAGGTACGCACTCCAGAGGACCAAATGTCTTGGAAATTTACAGCAACTTTTCGCGATTCAACAAAGAGACTGGTAAAAAAGCTAAACAAGCGACCGTCTCCCCTTTTTGCTGTATATTCGAAATATGTGTATCCTAAGCCACCAAATTCGAAAGCTGCTCCCCTAGAATGTAACACTAATTGGCTCACGATCAGATTGTTCTCTGGAATAGAATCCTCTTTACCTGGACAGTCATCTGTATTTCTCTGTTTCTTCTGAAGGTTAGAGATCCTCTAATGAACAATGTAGCAAACATGATGGTGTAAGCTGTCACATTCCCTATACCAGCCGCATAACAAAATAGCCGATCCATCCTTTCATATCAACAAACCATGAAAGAAATGAATTAAAAAGAATCGTCACTAATGGACCCACAATGCAATAGCATTCTGAAGAGGTGCTTGCCCAGAGTAGAAATGGAAGAGAGCTGGGCAGAATATCACGGACGCCAACGGTGACAAAGTAATTGCCATGTATACGATATAGAACAGAATAATAGAAGCGATACATATCTGCAAATAAATGATCACCCCCATATCGTTATGATTCAAAGGACAAAGAAACTTTTAGTTCGTTCTCATGAAAATTGCACACCACAGTTAGATGTAAGGGGACGTAGTGGTTCCAGTTTTTATGCCTCTAATGTTACATGGTACAAAGTACATGCCAACTCCTTCAACTTTTTGAGAGAGCGACCATTTCAATCAATCGAACCAATGTTTTAGTTTAATAAATTCTCTAACAAAACTAGTACTGGTCAATGAGGTGGCGGCATTCAAAACACTTCACTATCTTCGCAGCCCTTCGATTGCGTTGTAATTAGAAGGGGATGGGAATCTGGTGATTTACCTTTTCAACTGTCGTCGTAAGGATAAATTGTGATCTGAGCGGAAGTAGAGTATACAGTAGACGGTGAACTGTCAGACACAAGTTGGTGAGTAAGAAGGCGAAGAAACTGCTCTCATAATTGGAGCCTGTTACCTGAAAAACAGATTGAATTTTTGAGTTAACAGTTCTGCAAAGGTTCACGTTACTACTTATAACTGAGAGAGAATTCGTAATGAAAATTATCGTAAAGGGTCGCTCAATGGCATTAATAGATAATGGAATAATTTTCAAGGGGGAACTAGATAACGTTCAGGATGAGGACTGATATGCAATAATCTTTATGGTTTTTTATGGAATTGTAAAAAGGGTGACGGGAAAGAAAAGCGAAGGGAATCTTACAAGGGAAGGATCCCAAGTCGGAGTAGATTTGGAATGAGACCTATGCTGCTAGACGTATTTTTGATACTGATTCCGAATCTGCATTGAAAATCTGCCAAAGGATTCTCTGAACGAAATTGTGGAGGTGGTCTCCGCAGAACGCTAAACAAGGGAAAGCCAAAAGGCATGATCGCCGGCACCCTAGAAGTGGCGGTTCGGAATGGAGGTAAGCGTGATGCTTCATAGGATGGGACTGGGTCGGGTTTGGTGGGCGACGGCGTTTTTGCATTTTGCAGGACTATTTCCTCCAAGTTGCGGAAGCCTTGTTGTATTAGTTTTACCGCCTTGGCGACTTTTTGGATGCTCGAAATGAAGCAGTTCCTGCCCGAACAGTTTTCCTATCCGCAATGACATCGAAGTTTCCGGAAAGGTGGAGGTTGCGGTCAGTTTTCAAAAAAGGTAAGGATTGCAACGAGACAAACGCGGCTATGTGTGGTATATATGGATGGATGTAACACTAAAGAATAAGGAGTATGTTTTGCCCAGAGTTGGTAGTGTCGCAGGTGTTGAAGAACTCCGATCCTGTCATGTCGAACGCGCCACTACAAGGAAAGAGCAGAAGTTGATAGATGAGTCTCCTCTATTTTGCGAGATGCCACTTACCAACACCTCTACATCGAGTGCGAAGAAGACTGTGTGATTGAGGATGGAGGCCTATTCTTTTCCTAGAACATTCATTGGAACGAGGTAACCAAACAAATCTTCAAGATCCCAAATTTGCGTGTATACTTGCGTTTCAATTCTCCAGTTACTGTCACTTGTGTACTTTCAATTCTGTGCTCCTAAGTCGTGAAAGTTTCTCTCTTACTCATGGCACGCAGCCGGCTACTCATGGCAAGTTCTGTCATGATGGTGGTTAGAGTAGATGTCAGATGGTTTGAGCGGAAACTGCTTCATTTCGAGCATTCAAAAGAAGGCAGTGAAACCAATATAACAAGATTTTTACAACCTCGAGAAAATAGTTCTGTAATATGCAAAAGCGCCGCCCCCCGCTAAACCCGAACCTTCGACCCAGTCCTATCAGGCGGCACGCTTACCTCTACTCTAAGCCGGCACTTATGGCGAGCCGGCGACTATGCCTTTTGTTCTTTCCCCCTGATGAGACCGCTCTCCGGAGACCACCTCCATAACTTTGTCCAGAGAATCGTTTGACAGACTTTGAATGCAGATTAGGGATCAATGTCAAAAAATACGTCTAGCAGGAGAGATCTCATTTCGAATGGCCACTTCGACTTGGGATCCTTCCCTTGTTAGTATGTAAATGCAGGACGGTCATACGGGGTGTGAGATAGGGGCGGAGGCGAATATGCATGTTAGATGTGTTTGATTAAGGAGATTTACATGTTTAGATGAAACAGTACCCTTGAAAGTTCAGGTGAATCAAAGAGCAGAAGTCCATGTGTATATGATACCAAGAGTCCTATATAGCTAAGAAAGCTGAATATTGCCATGAGCTGAAGAAGATAAAAAGCAAAGTCGGACTTCCATCCCTTCATTTTCTGGCACGTCTGAAAAAAAAATAATTCAATTCCGAATCATCACGAATCCATTCAGAAACGTGGTGGCTCTCGAAGGCTCTCGATGTAGTTACCACTACTAGCAGTGGTCTGTGGATGTGGATCTAGCTCAGTGCTTTTCTTCATTAGACAAGTCTTTTACCAAGTAAAAACATCGGAGTGATGGAAGACTCGTTCTCCACTTGTGGATCGAGTATTCGATCTCAGCATCATGCGCGTATGATAGTGCGCCTCATGCCACTATACCATTTTGGCTGATACTAGTAACATCACATCATGGATCAAATCGTAGTATTTCTTCCAAATTTTCGTATTTTTAAAACTGAAAGCTCTTACTATAGCGAAAACTGCTTGTAGTGCGATGGAGACAATGATTGTCATGGTGCAACTTGCCACATAAAATGTACGGGCTGAACCAATCAACGGAGGAGTAGGAATAGAGCAGTTGAGATCATCCATCACACTATAATACATCAAGCGTTTCAGCTGGTAGACGGACCTCCATCGATACTTTTCGTGATTCGCTTCATGAAATCGGTATCTTTTGGATCAGAAATTGGGAGAAAAATGGAAATATTCACCAGATGTTAATTTACTAGTACCATCGCTTTATGCAGCGCTAATATCTGGGCATTCGCAAAAATTGATGGGAACCATACCACGAGAATTACGAGAAGAAACTAGAATTCTCATCAAAAAAGTTGAAAGAATCATTGAAAGCATCGAAAAGTGGCTTTCGTACCGGAAGCTATTGACTTCCCCTGCAATAATAATAGAAATCTGTGAGAGCCCTTGGAAACCAATGTTTTTCGAGATTTGTTTGTATGTATGCTTACTTGCATGCAAGGTTATTTTACAGCTTCAAAGTCCAAGAATGTGCAGGGTACTCATTTGATGTGGAGTGTGAACGATATGAGAAGCTGCAAAATAAGGCGAAAATGCACTGTCTCCCAGAAAGGCAACTTGGGAAATGCTTAACGCTTCAAAGCTGCAAAGAACTCACCTAAGTGGTGGGATGGTAAATGCGGTGATTCATTTGCACAAATACCAAATTATCCTCTTGTTACTACCATCAGAAGAGTCACAATCGAGAAATCGAACTCTCCAGCTTCTGTACAACGAGTGATGAAGTACCGGTTCACGAAAACCAGAGACCTTTCTGGAGAATGCTCATCACATAAACGGTTTAGCAGCGATACGTTTAGCCTGTAGTGCTTCAGAAGCCCCATACTAAAGACACAGTTCACAACTTTAATATTCATAGGATATCTAGTTTTGAAAGAGCAAAGTTTGTGAGAGTCCAGAAGAGCGCAAAAAGGTGAAGGGAAGAAAGCAATTTGCAATTGTATCGAAAATGATATAAGGCTGTAAAAATGTAGGAAAGTCATTGGTTGGACGAGAGTGAGGACAAATGGAAGGTTGCAGGGGTATTTGCTCTATCCATTGAAGAGCTTAAATTTAAGTTCATCACATTTGCGAAATTCCTTGAAAAGGAGTTTCTCTAGCAACTGAAAATGCAATATAAAATATAGAACGAATGAAAAAAATCCCCGAAATCCTTGAAGTAAAAGCAGGGATTACAGTGGCTACATTTGATAATCAAGCTCATGAAACCCTAGTAGTATTATATCTAAGGAAAAGATGGCCATACGATGTTTGAATTGAGCAAAAGAAAGAGTATTTGGGGCATCCATAGCTGAGTTCATGTAACAGCTACCAGCTTCGAAGGAAAAGTTCTTGACTCGCAGGTTTCTTGGGCTGTTTCACGGTCTTGTGAACGAAAACTTCACAGATCCCTCTCTCGTAATTGACTCATATTAGAGACATTGAAACCTCCAGAGTAGAATGATCTCTAAATAAAACGACTGCCAATCATCTCTACAAATCCTCTTCACTGAGAGAACCATTACTGAAGAATCCCAGCCGGTTAGTGGCGAGGCTACATAGGGCGTCCCCAGATAGCGGATAGGGGAATTAATCGTCGACCTAACATCACCAGTACTTGCCCAGAGAAGCAGGTGGATTCAGGGGATAGACTCCTCGGTTCTGCTGTGCTGGTCGATATACCTACCGTTTTTCGCAGGCGTCTCCTCGCTGTGTAGAGTCTGTGGGTGCAGTTGGTATTCTGCCCATCGACTCAGCCAAAAGACTGCATTCGAGTGACTGGGAAATATCTAGAAGGCGATTCCAACCCGCCTCCGAAAACAAAGCCAATCGGCCAAGCTACGGAATAGCCTGGCTATCCCCGGAGTCAACCTAGCCCCCATCAGAGCCTACACGTTGGGTACTCACTTCCCAAAAACAGTCACACAAATAAGCCTCATTCCACTAAACCCGAGGGAGCCTCTAATACGGCAGCGTTGGGAATGACCGCTCGGAGAGGCTCCTAAAATCTCAGGGTCAAAAAAGGTGCCCAAAGGGAGAAGGACTAAGATGGCAATTTGTACATTCAATGCACGACCGCTTGCATCGGAAGTGTCCGTGTGTTGATAGCTAGGAAGATCAAGTACGGCGTCAATGGACCGATCGAGACGAGAAGGCATCGCCCGCTGCACGCTGTATTTCAGACTGAAGAAGAACCTTCCTTGGAACAAGCGACAGCAGAAGCGTTGGTGGCATAGGTGTCCTCGTCAATACGCACTTCGCTATCAACATCATTTCGTACGAAAGCTTGATAACCCGAATCGGACGTTTGCGATTGAGAAGATGTGGCTCAACCCCCGTTCTAACTATCTTCGATGCCTACGCACCAACATCTGAAGAAGAGAGGTTGAGAGCGTTCACAGCGAAGACCTTACTTCCTTCAAGCTCATATCGGTGATTTTAACGCCAAGATTGGCCACAGAAAAAGGCTGCAGAGCTCCACTTCGGGACTCACGGAATGGATTGAAATGAGCAGGGTGAAGTACTGTCCGAGTTTATCCTGTCTACCCACATCATCCACGGTAAGTCGCAATTCTGGAAGCCCTCTCATTTGCGATGGACATTGGAGTGACCTGGTGGACAGTTCCATAATGAGATAGACCACAACATATCAATCGGAGATTTTGCCTGACTGACGTCGCTGTTGTTCAGAAGTTCTATACAGGCTCGGGCCATCGTCTCATCCGCGCTAGATTCTGCTTCTTAGTGCGTGGAAAGAGAGCCATAAAGTTAACTGGGATGACCACTTCGCTTCCCTTCGAGTGAATGAGAAGATTCCGTTATCGACAACATCGATGAAGAATAAAATCGGATGGTCGAATGAAGCTAAGCTACGCAGAGAAGCGATAAAGGAAGATCTGAAAGCGAGAAAAACATCACTTATAGACGGAGCCGCCGAGGCTGGAAAGAGTATTTGTAAAGTCCGACGGAGCTTTGCCAATTACAGGACCAAGACGACTTCCCTTTGTCGTCCTGACGGAACAGTTACTGAATCTCGAAAGGCAATGGAGAAGGTCATCTACAACTTCTTCTTGGATCTCTTCGACAGGTACGTCTACCTGTCTACCCACCATCTTAGGCAAGACGAGTACACCGCTCCTTCGGTTCTCACTTCCGAAATACGACATGCCATCACGTCGATGAAGTATTGAACGGCGTCCGGTTCCGAAAGGATCAAGCCAGAACATCTGAAGAATCTTCCACCAGTTATCGTCAGAACTCTGTCTATGCTCTTCACGCGGTACCTGTCAGATTGCAAACTGGAAAACAGTTTTCCAAGTAGTGGAAAACTAGTAAGACTGCGTTGCTGTATAAAAGGGGAGATCCAGACGATATTGGCAATCGCCCAATCTGCCTGCTGTCTGTAATCCACGAGCTTTTCTCTCGCGTCATCCTGAACAGAATTGGCAGAATATTAGATGAAAGACAGGCACGCGAGCTAGCTAGTTTCGGACAGGGTTCAGCGCAATCGATCATATCCACATCTTACAAGACTCATTGAAGTATCACGAGAGTACAGCATGCCGTTATTTCATACGTTCATCGATTTGTAGAACGTCTTCGACACCGTTGAGACAGAAGCGGCGATTGAATCCCTGGGCCACCAGGGTGTTCCTAGAAATCCTGGTCGTGAAGTTGTCGTAGAGTTCACGGAGCATCCTTATATATATATATATATATATATATATATATATATATATATATATATATATATATATATATATATATATATATATATATATATAACATCCTTATAAGGATCCTTATAAGGATGTTATATATATATATATATATATATATATATATATATATATATATATACTTCGTGAACTCTACGACAACTTCACGATCAGGATTTCTTCATTCCACAAAGAAGTCATTATCAACGTGAAGCGAGGTGTCCGGCAGGGCGATACCATTTTGCCCTAACTTTTCAGTGCAGCTCTCGAGAATATCATGTGTCATTTGGAATGGAAAGACTTGGGAGTGAAGGTCGACGGCCGATTTCTACATCACCTCCGCTTTGCAGACGACATCGTGCTTATAACACCGAACCTCGAGAAGGCGGAGCGAAGCTGGCCGAGTTTGACAATGCTTGTGGAAGGATCGGTTTGAGATTGAACTTAACGAAGACCATGTTCGCGAAAAATGTGTATCTAGGAAGATAACATGATGAACGACCTAGCTCCGGAGCTGTGCAGAAGGAAACGCGCCGCGTGGGGAGCATTCAAGAGAATCGAGGGAGTAGTGAAGAAGACAAAGAACATCCGGCTTCACGCTCACCTTTTTGACACTGCTGTCCTTCCTGCTTTGAAGTTCGCCTCGGAGGGTTGGACTCAACGAAAGCAGCACAAGCATGCTGTCAGCGTCACTCAACGCGCTTTGGAAAGGACGATGCTCGAAGTTTCCCTCCACACGCAAGTGCAAAAGGAAATTCGGAGGTTTAAGAAGGTCGTTGAGCAACGAACAAATACCAGGGATGCCGTCGATTACGCTAAGAAATGGGCCGGACACGTTATGCGATATAGTGATGACCGTTGGACCACTTTCTAAGAATGGGAGAAGCGAACGAGTGCTTCGAACAAGAGTTGACTTCACCGAATAGTCATGACCAGTTAAATATGTAATCAAGAGGCCGATGATCGGATGCATTATTTGTATGACAAAAAACGGCGCAAAATCCGGGGTGACAGAAAAGGGAAAAGTCATCTTATGATTAGGTGGTACAGTTTAGAAAAACAGGGCGAATCCTTCATATATACACTACTATATATATATACAATATCGACGCTATACAATGTCGCTATACAACGACATGTTAAGAGATGGGACCGTCTCCAATATCGTCTTGAAAGACACTTCCGAATATATCGGCTAAGATTATCACCTTGTCAGATCGTGTTATTACGACCCTACTGCCTTGTCTTTCTCAAGCAACCAATTCAATTTCATTGCTCAAAGCGAGACACCTTGGAGGAACCTCAAGGGAGAAATCAATATGATGACAGAATTCTGGTAAATCAAAATCTTCTACTATCACACTAGGTTAGTCACAGGATATAAAACATTAAGGTCCATCGCTAATAACTCTGGCTTCTCTTTGAAGCATGACGGCGCTCTGTATACCATAGCTATTTGAAAATTATAACCTTTGCAATACAGACGCACGACTGATGCTTCAAAGAAATTGGTAACTACCTCGGCGAAAACCTATGGAACGTGAATCCCATTCGTGCCAGTAGAAATACTACACCTCCAGTTCTTTCGTGAAAATCACACCTTAACACATTTCACCTAGCTACAACATTACCAAAAAGAGAGGACAATATGTTCTAGGTTTCGATGAAGTATCAGTGAGACTGAAATTCTCACTTTTTTTGCCGACTGAAAGACCGCATTTTTGGAATCCGATCTTACATTTCGACTGAAGCAACGCAGCTGAATACCAAACCATGAAGATGCACTAGTACCTTTAAACACTAATGGAGGGATCGTTCACACATTTGAGTTGCGAAGAGAGGGACAAGGATTCTTCACCACTCCAGCCTTTTCCCTACATGTGCCTCTATCATCCTTCCCTCCTTTTTTTGAGTCAAGGATTCTCTAATATAAGTCCAGAAAAGTAGCAACGATCGGAGCTCTCTTTAACGTAACATGCTGAGAGACACAAGCCAGCAAGACCACTTTTATCTATCTATCCTTGCCTGCGAGAAACGTACTTGAACGATACATCGCTAATGGATAACATGCAACACTGAAAACTAAAAATTTTGCATTTTTTAGAAAAGAAACGCGTCAAACGCTCTGTGGTATTTATAGAACTCTATTCTAATATACCACTGGTAATGATGAACTGTTGCCTCTCAACTTCCACAGCAGATAGTGCGAGTCATCCATCGTCGATATCAGCTTCTCAGTTTCGTCAGCGGACGACTGGACCTCCTTATAGTCATAACTTGACTTTGTGGTTCTTTGGGGAGTAATGCATTCGTCATTTTGACTGCACGGCTTTGCCCACGTGCTTCCTTCATCGCATCCTATAGCAACACCATTATAAAACGGAAATCAATTAAGCAGCAGATTCTGATAGACTGGTTGAGACGAATTAGTCGGGCATCTGCAGTGTATACACCTTTCAACCACGCAAATGAAAATCAATTTATTCACCTCGATAGATGGCATTTGAAGACGATAGTATTATATTAATCCCATCGTGCAAAGAGCTAATCGCATGCCCATGAATGATACAAACGACGTTCAGCGGGTTAAAATGGCAATTTTTGACAAAAACTTTTTCACCCTTTTTTTGCATTCAGAAGGCCATTTAGCGGAAATGGACCATAGTTCTATACCCAGTGCTCATGCCACTAATCCATACAAAAAACATTTTCAAAACGCCCTGAAAGACCATCCTTGTCAGAGCCCAAACACAGCGAAAAGTTTAAATACGCATTTTGGAGGAGGAGGGCAGGGGTCTTCTTGTGGACATCTGAGGTTGGTTACTTTTTGTGATTTGCAAGACCTTCCTAGACATCTATAGGCTGCACGTGATCTGAGCTGAAGTCTGAACGTCGTTCGATCAGAATGAATCTCAAATGTTTTTTGGGTTCCAGGCCCTGAAGAAGGCGACTGGCCAAACGTTAGTCTAATAAAGACTGTCACATCTTGGTCGTGGCTTCAAAAAGAGCACCTAAGGCTCTTCTTATATGTTTTTGCTACAAGCATGCATTAGCTCCCGCTTCTGAACTTTTGTGTTCATAAAGTTCAATACTCTACATGTTCATTGGAGATAAGCACTTTTCTATTGAGTTTTTTTTTTCTCATACTTCAAGGGAATTCCATCTTAGAAGAACGGTCTGCTCTGCTCTGCAAGGAACCATAAAGATAATTAATGATGAAAAAACGCCAACAGATGTCAGAACGCATTCTATTACTTTATATACCACAATTGTGCAGTGCTATGTGGCTACGAAACTTCTCTCTGAGCAGGTGGCTGTACGGCCACCTACTCTCCACTCTCGTTCGCTTCTGCGACTGCCGTTTCTCCTTACTGCAACTAACTGCAGCGGCCTCAGGAGATCCTTGGGCAATGCAGATCTTTTATTTCCATACACTGTATGTAACGCGCTGATGTGCGTGTTTGTGCGTGGATGTGCGTGCGTGTGTGTGTTCCCGAAATTCATAACTCCTGTTCCCCTGCACCTGGAGAGTTTGAACTTAATAGGAGTGTGGGTAGCAGGATGGGAACACTTACGGTGGGTAGGAGGACTGGACTCTACCTGCAGGTGGTCACGTTTGCGCAAAAAGAGTGCTTGGGCGAAAATTCATGACTAATGTTTTCGTGGTTTTTGAGTGGTCAAAATTGGTAGGAGTAGAGGAGGTAGGATAGAGGCACCGAGGACAGGATGGGAACAATATTGATAAGGTGAAAGAGTAGGAGCCATTCACCATTTAAATCCTAACGCTGCTTTGATATGTTCTCTTTCATGTTTTAACTCTTTGGTTTGTTTCATTCGGCAAGAAGGGTAAACGCAGTGATCCCTATCACATGGGGATCACTGCACTTACCCTTCTTGCCCAATGAAACATATCAAAGAGTCAAGGTACAATAGATAGTTAAGGGTTCTAGCCTATAGGGAGATTGAAATTAGTTAATTTCTTTGTTAGATTGCCACCGCTATCCAGCAACTTCTGTGACTTCAATCAAAGAAGGATCACAGCTTCCCTATGCTTCGATATCATTTTTGGCAAAACTTATCCGATCGCTAATAATATTGCACTCTCATCTAATGATATATCTGTGGAGAAAGGAAGCTTCATTGATGACGAATCTTTTGATAGTCTTATTATCATCGACAACATTTGTGAGTACCGTTCGAAGCTTTGATTGCCTACCAGTTAACCAAATGACGACTGCGTGGCCCGCCGGCGGACCCTACCAGATCGTGCTAATGTAGTACTTATATTATTTATCAAGTGTTCTCATAATTTTTTCATGTTTTTAAGTATCATCTGAGCTAACAGCCTTTTACATAATCTTGAGGCATTGAAGTCCAGGAATCATTCATTTCCAACCACAGTTACAGGAGAAATTACAAGTTAATGTAAGGACAGTATAGAAGGCGCTTTCGCCAACATTAAACATTTAATGAGCCATTATTTTTAAGTTGATTAGCAACGGATAAAGGAAAAATTATATGCACAAGCCTCGGCGCACTCTGAATACCACTTGCATGCCTTGTCCTTTGTCCAGAAAGTTTCGAAAAGCATCATTTGTTCTAAAGAAGGAGCGGCCGGTTTGCTGAGTATTACAGCTCTGAGGAAGAATGAGGAAAGCCGGGCGAATCGACTGATGTATGTATGTAATAAAAAATCTTCATCCACGGGTATGACGAGATGTAAATTTTGTAGTTTTGAATGTTGTGGTAAAGTCATTCGTTGACATCATATCCTTTTATCTCCGTTGGTGTGGCAGTCTAGCAACAGAATTGCTTGGACATGTTTGTATTCCCAACAGCTGTGCAACCCGGTTAAGGGCAAGCAAGATGCCACAGAATGGTGTTTCTCGAGGGAATTTCTCAGAAAACGGATTCTAGAGGAAACTGGGACAAGACGGATTTAATCGTCCTGTGAATGTGTTACACAGCAACTCGAGTTCTTGCTGGGGCGCATTTTTTGCATCAGAGCGCGGATGGTAGAACCCTTCAAGCTACCTTTCTCAAAATCCTCCCTTACTAAAAGCAATAGATCAGGGTCTTTTTCACCGCTTCCCTTAACCGCGCAGTCTCCGCAATTACTGTTTCCAGACTTTGCCTTATACGCCCTTCTGAGCTAGTTAAAATACCAAGCACGGAGCTTGTCAATCACGTTATATAGAGAAGCGCTCAATCTGTTTACAACTCAATCTCCTACTCTACTCTGAAATGAAACAATTTGGCAGCAGATAAATACAGAGAAGAGGATAAGAGTCGAAACAAGTGGGTAGGACTGCCTTTCGCCTCCAAATTTGAGCACTCATTTTCGCGGAATCAGTAGAAGATGTTTGAGACGGATGCATAATTCTAGTTCGTGCGCGGTTGAGCATTTTGGAACGAAAATGCAGCAACAGCATGCTGACAGAAAATACCAACACTCAGTGTTGACTGGCTGTCAAGATGCCAAATGCTTATTTAGTCATAGGTGAAGCTGTCGTAAGAGATATTGCTGTCAAACTATTGATTGCGCTACTTCTAGGTTGGTTTTAGTTTTGACAGAAATTTTTTCTTTTGCCTTCAAAATTGCTATTTATTTAAAAGCTTTTAGGCAACGAAACCAGATTATTTCCAAAAAGTCAATGATTTCGCCTTTCCTGTTAGTCACATTGACTGAAATATTCACATGTAGTCCACACTCTAGCTCACACTTTTGAATTGCCCGTTCCTATATACCAAGATTGTGCTATGAGCCTCAAGCTCCTTCAGATATGAGTGCGACGCCGAAATCGTATCAAACAGCAGTAATTGGTACATACACCGTTTTGGTCATATTTCTAAAAAAACAGCAAAACGTGCTGGTGAAATTCTTGATATTTTTGCTCACATGTTTTTCTAACCTTTAATCAACCGGATTAATGGATAACATGATGGCACAATTTTTTTTTACTAGGCATGGCGACGATTTTTACACCGTCTGTACCCAGCAACTCTAGCATAAAAAGCAAGGCCTACTCTATTAACACGTTGACGACGATGTCGCGCAATGCTGCGCGACGGTGCATTCTTCGAATAAAGTGTGTGTGCTCATTCCGTTTTTTGTGCAGATTTTCAATTTAGGCTTATAAGTGTCCAAAATAGCGCCGGCCACCTATTAAATTGATTCCAAGATGAATAATACAAATACAAGACAGGATCAACCGCAGGAGCCATGTCGTCGCCGTCTAAACCACCTGCAGCATCATCGTCGCTGTCGAGCAGCCAGTGGTCAAAACATTCGCTGAAGTCTTCCATTTCAATATCCGGGACCCTCATGATGACAAAAATAGTCGCAAGGATAATAATACTCTCAGAGATCCTATTTATATACCCCTAATTCAAATTTACCACCGCCAAATTTGTAATCACCATTGTCACCTCCATTTCCTCTTCCATGCTACTGCTTTTTAACTTTTTATATCCACTTGCTGTTGAATGTTCTTTTTCTCAATCTGTATTAGTAATTTTTGTTCATTGGCGCACGCGTGTGCAATAAACAAATAAATAAATAAATCACCCCGAGTAGCCGCAAATCTTGGACAAAATTTGAATACTGCTCTAAAATTGCGAATTTCAAATGTTTTTGAATGTAATCACTCATTTTTCGAGATATAATAAATTTCCAAGAAAGAAACTGTGTCGTCCCACGGGACAGGCCCGAAAAAATTGGCTCGTCGTCAACGTGTTAATGATTTTGTTAGCAGTGAACTCTTGTTCAAATTCCAAACTCCAAGGAGGAAGCCTAAAGGGTCTTACCGCCCTCGCTCTAATGCAAACAACGCGCCCAGGTGAGAACTCAAGCTCCTGTGTAACACATTCACGGGAGGATTAAACCGGTCCTGTAAAACTGGGTTATTTCCACGATTTTTTTAGTAGGAGGTCCACGCACACTGACGACAAATATCAAAACCCTGGGTACTGCTTTGCTTTGCTCTTGTTGACAAGGCACTAGGGCGGAAGCACCCTCTATCGTCAGTTGAAAGCTTGGCGATCAATTTTCCAGAGAAGAAGCATACTGTCCGGCTAGATCTTCTTCTCCAAGCCTTGAAAGATTGAAATAACTTATTAGGCCAACATTTCTCGAGAGCCTCTAAAGCACATGTGGCTTGCGGCTTACGCCTCAACAGCAACTCCAAATTCTTCAGGTAGACTAGCGAACCTCGAAAGGTATCATTGAAGAAGCAGGGAACTGCTCACCTTGAAGTCCGCCGCTAAGACAGGAGGGCAACCACATTCGTACCAACTTGTTGAAAATACCCATTGTAAATCCCAATGACCTCGTTGCAGACCAAGGGTTGCGCTGGTTACGGAAGGGTGCCAGTTTGCTGTTTATGGCCACACATACCAGTCCTTTCTGTTCGTAAGAGGGTCTCTAGCCGTGATCTGAGCGATAACGAAGCCCAAGACACTGGAAAGGAGGAGCAGGAAGAAGAGTGGCCAGCACCCGAGGACACCCACCCTTCCTTGAACCGGGTAATTTCTGATCTACGTTGAGGTTAGCGGGAATTACTACTCTACTTATTTTAGGCCGCACATATTACGAAGGTAGTCGTTCTCGTGTCATAACAGGAAAGGGTTACAACTTCTCACGGAACTTAAATATAGACCTAGGTTATCGATAGTGCTTGGAACGTCATTTACAACTATGAAAATTAACACTACAAAATGAGTATACCAAAAAAGCTGTGGGCATTCAAAGTTTGCATACTTAAAGCAAGGAGCAGGTAGTGCCAGTCGATAAGCGCAGTTGCCCAGCATGGCAACAAGGGCCACCGTGACGTAGTGGCTTCCTAGGTGAGCGATGAGGGTTTGCTTTCCATTGTCGTTTTCGCTTTTGTAAAGTGCTTTCAATAAAAGCTCTTAAACGGTTTTTTCTTACTATTTTAATTCAGCGCTTTGTTTCGGCTATCATTTGAGATCACTTATTAATCACATATCACCGCACTTATTTAAAATTTCTTGAGGTGTAAGGGGAAACCCGAATCACTTGAAACAGATATGCGTGAAAAACTGAATTTCGATGAAACAATCCAAGAAATGAGTGAAGCAGATACGTTTTGCAAAATGCGAACCTCATATGTACATGCTGTCCCTCTGCAACCGCGAATAAAACACACAATCGAATCGAGACCAATAAGTACACGTTTTCCAAACCCATTCTTTGGGTTGTTTCATCGATGTTGAAATTTCTCGCGTGTCCAAGACTATTTCACTTCGGATGTGGGTATGTATGTTATGGTGTTGAAAATGATAGAGCGTTACAAAAATGACGTGAAGGAATTTTAATCAAGTGCGGTGATAGGAGATGGATAGATGATCGCAAATGATAGCCGAAACAAAGCGCTGACTTAAATAAGTGACAAAAACGGTGTAAGAGCTTTTACGCGAATGAAAGCACTTTTGGCGAAAGCAGAAACGGCAACGGGGAGCAAAGCCTCATCGCTCACCTAGAGGGGGAGAGCGCTGCCCCTACGCCACGGGGTTACTTGTGGCCACTGCGGGCAACTGCGCTTATCAGCTGGCACTATCTCAATATGCTTCGAGCATGCGAAACTTTGAACGCTCACAACTTTCTCGGTAGACTCACTTTGCAGTTTTAATTTCCATATTTGTTAATAAATTTTCAAGCCCTATCGAGATACCTAGGTCTCTATTCAAAGTTCCATGGCAATTTGAAACCCTTCCCTGGTTAGCGGCGAACCTCGCGGTGAGCAGTCCCATGCTCCATTCGATCAATACCTTTGAAAGTTTGTTAGTCTAGCTGAATATTTCTCAGACAGGGTGTCCCAAAATTACGGCGTCAGAATTCAGAAATTTCTAAGGTAAAAATAATCTATCAAATTTACATTACTTGCTATTAATCTGTTGGTTAGTTGCATAAGAGGGTTCTTTCTTGCAGTATGCATGGTTACCGATGTGGAACTCCCAGTATCTTTTAGGTGGGGGGGGGGGGGCTCATTCAATACCACTTCCAATCACTGACACACGAGAGCTGAAAGAGCATTATGGACAAAAGATATAGAAAAAAGGTTGAATCAGAGATAAACCATTGAAGGTAGAAAAGCCAATGTTTCTGAATGTAGAACTGTTAAAATGGTCCGTCTGCCAGTCGGTTGGGATCCTGGTTGACCCATCAGGAGGAAGTCTACGGGCATGGCTTATCGGAGCTATCGCGATGGAAGAATATTATGCAGAGGCTTCATTGCCACTCCTATCTTATGCAGAAATTTCGCCTTAATTCCGATCTCAACAGACAGTGCAGGGCCAAAGAATGCAGAAAGTCGAAGACCCATTTGAGTGATGGCACGCAACCCTTCATCGCTCCCTCTGACCAAAAAATTCTCACGTCTAAACCATCCCTCGAAACCCAAAACATTCGCGATTCGGAAAGAAACATCTAACGTGCAACCCCTCACAAAAAGGCTCTTGTAAAATAGCAAAGAAGTCACTTGAAGAAGTCACTAGCAAGGGTGAAACGCTCGTTGTTTCTTCGATGCCTGAGTGAAAATTGACAGGGCTCAGTGCTCAAAGAGCGTACTGATGAACGTCATAAAACATTGATCTGACGACATTTTCTGAAACATCTCGTAGTTCAAATATACAGTTTACAGCTCTCTTCAATAAATTTTATTCACAATAATGACACATCAGAGGAGAGCGATTTGTATTAGTGTTATCAGAGACACAAATTTTAGTTTAGAATTTTCAAAGTGTCTGGAATCACAAACATAGTTATGGACATGCTATGAGTGATTTCACTAGTAGACCTGACATTGTGAGTGAACCAAAGTATAGCCCTCAGTTCATTCTTAGCCACATCGAAGCTGTAGAAATTTAACCAAAAAATTCAAAACGGGAATCTACCTAGCTGCAATTCATCATTCCCAATCCACTGACTTTACCTTACATAGGATCAGAGACCCCATTAAAATAGCAGATTCTAGGGTAGTGATTCGGCTGGAAATCGATATATACGGACAAACCTGCCGACGTGGCTGAGCCACTGATCTTTGTTTCGCACAAAGTGTAACATGTGAGGATAGAATTACCTAATTTTGAAAGGAGGAATGATTTATTTACCAATTTCTGACACTGTTCGTAAAACAAGATCCTATTAAGTTTCATTTTTGATACCTATTTTTACAAATCCAATATATTTTTTACTATAATATCGAAGCACATTACTACTATATTACTAGTGAGCCTTACAAAACAAGTGGTTACGTTGGTTCTGAGGCAATACCCAGACCCATGTGCCGTCACTTAAAGGCACAGCTCACGATAATTTGATGGGCGGGAACGTCAATGGCTTTCCCGCCTCTCGATCGATGTCACGTCATTACGTCAGACCAGTGTCGATACAACACAGACTGTAACTATTCGTCCTAGAACCCACACACAATCAGCTGCTCGACAGTGGTGAGGCGATGTTTTTCTCATATTCTTTTTCCCCTTGTTATTCTTTCTGCTTCCGCGATCCCTTATTTAATTTCCTACTCCTATAAGCTGAAAAAGGTGAGCTACTTTTGCTGTTACTAGGGTTTTTGTTTACTTACGCTTCTAAGTTAATGAATTTTTGCTTACCATAGTCTATTACTCGTACCAGGACCCACACGTATGCAGTGAGACACTGTGTAGCTCGTCCAAACGCCCCACTCTTCATTTTTCTGGTCTCTTCTTCTCGTCCAGCTCCCTTTTCACCGTTCGAAGCCTTTTTCGAGAAGACTTTGAAAACACCGATTCACGCAGTTTCTCCACTATTCGAGCTTGTCTTCCATTTTTCATCATAATCTGGATTACCCAAAATTATCGTGAACTGTGCCTTTAAGCAGGCTAACCAAATCAAGAACCAGGAATGGGTCAAGACGTAGAAGTTCCTTCGATCTTAGAGGTCCTTATAAGTGTCTACTGATTTTAAATCCAGAAAGCATTCAAGGGTTGCTCCATATACTTTGTCTTCCTCGTGGTGCGATTTTAAAACGATCAATACGGACCAGAGTCGGTGTTGTGGAACCCCTTTTACGATAGAACTTCTTCATTTCTGCTTTGACAGTCCTGAAAACAGCCATCATTACATTGACACCTCGCCTGTAAAATTATGAGAAATAAGAGAAGAAAAAAACGTTTGTGAATGTCTAAGAAGATTAAAAGCGTCAAAGTTCAGAAGAAAAAAGGTTCTCATTCAGCGTATAGATAGATAGATAGATAGATAGATAGATAGATAGATAGATAGATAGATAGATAGATAGATAGATAGATAGATAGATAGATAGATAGATAGATAGATAGATAGATAGATAGATAGATAGATAGATAGATAGATAGATAGATAGATAGATAGATAGATAGATAGATAGATAGATAGATAGATAGATAGATAGATAGATAGATAGATAGATAGATAGATAGATAGATAGATAGATAGATAGATAGATAGATAGATAGATAGATAGATAGATAGATAGATAGATAGATAGATAGATAGATAGATAGATAGATAGATAGATAGATAGATAGATAGATAGATAGATAGATAGATAGATAGATAGATAGATAGATAGATAGATAGATAGATAGATAGATAGATAGATAGATAGATAGATAGATAGATAGATAGATAGATAGATAGATAGATAGATAGATAGATAGATAGATAGATAGATAGATAGATAGATAGATAGATAGATAGATAGATAGATAGATAGATAGATAGATAGATAGATAGATAGATAGATAGATAGATAGATAGATAGATAGATAGATAGATAGATAGATAGATAGATAGATAGATAGATAGATAGATAGATAGATAGATAGATAGATAGATAGATAGATAGATAGATAGATAGATAGATAGATAGATAGATAGATAGATAGATAGATAGATAGATAGATAGATAGATAGATAGATAGATAGATAGATAGATAGATAGATAGATAGATAGATAGATAGATAGATAGATAGATAGATAGATAGATAGATAGATAGATAGATAGATAGATAGATAGATAGATAGATAGATAGATAGATAGATAGATAGATAGATAGATAGATAGATAGATAGATAGATAGATAGATAGATAGATAGATAGATAGATAGATAGATAGATAGATAGATAGATAGATAGATAGATAGATAGATAGATAGATAGATAGATAGATAGATAGATAGATAGATAGATAGATAGATAGATAGATAGATAGATAGATAGATAGATAGATAGATAGATAGATAGATAGATAGATAGATAGATAGATAGATAGATAGATAGATAGATAGATAGATAGATAGATAGATAGATAGATAGATAGATAGATAGATAGATAGATAGATAGATAGATAGATAGATAGATAGATAGATAGATAGATAGATAGATAGATAGATAGATAGATAGATAGATAGATAGATAGATAGATAGATAGATAGATAGATAGATAGATAGATAGATAGATAGATAGATAGATAGATAGATAGATAGATAGATAGATAGATAGATAGATAGATAGATAGATAGATAGATAGATAGATAATAGATAGATAGAATAGATAGATAGAATAGATAGATAGATAGATAGATAGATAGATTAGATAGATAGATAGATAGATAGATAGATAGATAGATAGATAGATAGATAGATAGATAGATTAGATAGATAGATAGATAGATAGATAGATAGATAGATAGATAGATAGATAGATAGATTAGATAGATAGATAGATAGATAGATAGATAGATAGATAGATAGATAGATAGATAGATAGATAGATAGATAGAATAGATAGATAGATAGATAGATAGATAGATAGATAGATAGATAGATAGATAGATAGATAGATAGATAGATAGATAGATAGATAGATAGATAGATAGATAGATAGATAGATAGATAGATAGATAGATAGATAGATAGATAGATAGATAGATAGATAGATAGATAGATAGATAGATAGATAGATAGATAGATAGATAGATAGATAGATAGATAGATAGATAGATAGATAGATAGATAGATAGATAGATAGATAGATAGATAGATAGATAGATAGATAGATAGATAGATAGATAGATAGATAGATAGATAGATAGATAGATAGATAGATAGATAGATAGATAGATAGATAGATAGATAGATAGATAGATAGATAGATAGATAGATAGATAGATAGATAGATAGATAGATAGATAGATAGATAGATAGATAGATAGATAGATAGATAGATAGATAGATAGATAGATAGATAGATAGATAGATAGATAGATAGATAGATAGATAGATAGATAGATAGATAGATAGATAGATAGATAGATAGATAGATAGATAGATAGATAGATAGATAGATAGATAGATAGATAGATAGATAGATAGATAGATAGATAGATAGATAGATAGATAGATAGATAGATAGATAGATAGATAGATAGATAGATAGATAGATAGATAGATAGATAGATAGATAGATAGATAGATAGATAGATAGATAGATAGATAGATAGATAGATAGATAGATAGATAGATAGATAGATAGATAGATAGATAGATAGATAGATAGATAGATAGATAGATAGATAGATAGATAGATAGATAGATAGATAGATAGATAGATAGATAGATAGATAGATAGATAGATAGATAGATAGATAGATAGATAGATAGATAGATAGATAGATAGATAGATAGATAGATAGATAGATAGATAGATAGATAGATAGATAGATAGATAGATAGATAGATAGATAGATAGATAGATAGATAGATAGATAGATAGATAGATAGATAGATAGATAGATAGATAGATAGATAGATAGATAGATAGATAGATAGATAGATAGATAGATAGATAGATAGATAGATAGATAGATAGATAGATAGATAGATAGATAGATAGATAGATAGATAGATAGATAGATAGATAGATAGATAGATAGATAGATAGATAAGATAGATAAAGATAGATAGATAGATAGATAGATAGATAGATAGATAGATAGATAGATAGATAGATAGATAGATAGATAGATAGATAGATAGATAGATAGATAGATAGATAGATAGATAGATAGATAGATAGATAGATAGATAGATAGATAGATAGATAGATAGATAGATAGATAGATAGATAGATAGATAGATAGATAGATAGATAGATAGAAGATAGATAGATAGATAGATAGATAGATAGATAGATAGTAGATAGATAGATAGATAAGATAGATAGATAGATAGATAGATAGATAGATAGATAGATAGATAGATAGATAGAATAGAAGATAGATAGATAGATGATAGATAGATAGATAGATAGATAGATAGATAGATAGATAGATAGATAGATAGATAGATAGATAGATAGATAGATAGATAGATAGATAGATAGATAGATAGATAGATAGATAGATAGATAGATAGATAGATAGATAGATAGATAGATAGATAGATAGATAG
Source organism: Haemonchus contortus (assembly GCA_000469685.2). Taxonomy (NCBI): domain Eukaryota; kingdom Metazoa; phylum Nematoda; class Chromadorea; order Rhabditida; family Trichostrongylidae; genus Haemonchus; species Haemonchus contortus. The sequence goes on along the minus strand of LS997566.1, from coordinate 16,297,071 downwards.
ATAGATAGATAGATAGATAGATAGATAGATAGATAGATAGATAGATAGATAGATAGATAGATAGATAGATAGATAGATAGATAGATAGATAGATAGATAGATAGATAGATAGATAGATAGATAGATAGATAGATAGATAGATAGATAGATAGATAGATAGATAGATAGATAGATAGATAGATAGATAGATAGATAGATAGATAGATAGATAGATAGATAGATAGATAGATAGATAGATAGATAGATAGATAGATAGATAGATAGATAGATAGATAGATAGATAGATAGATAGATAGATAGATAGATAGATAGATAGATAGATAGATAGATAGATAGATAGATAGATAGATAGATAGATAGATAGATAGATAGATAGATAGATAGATAGATAGATAGATAGATAGATAGATAGATAGATAGATAGATAGATAGATAGATAGATAGATAGATAGATAGATAGATAGATAGATAGATAGATAGATAGATAGATAGATAGATAGATAGATAGATAGATAGATAGATAGATAGATAGATAGATAGATAGATAGATAGATAGATAGATAGATAGATAGATAGATAGATAGATAGATAGATAGATAGATAGATAGATAGATAGATAGATAGATAGATAGATAGATAGATAGATAGATAGATAGATAGATAGATAGATAGATAGATAGATAGATAGATAGATAGATAGATAGATAGATAGATAGATAGATAGATAGATAGATAGATAGATAGATAGATAGATAGATAGATAGATAGATAGATAGATAGATAGATAGATAGATAGATAGATAGATAGATAGATAGATAGATAGATAGATAGATAGATAGATAGATAGATAGATAGATAGATAGATAGATAGATAGATAGATAGATAGATAGATAGATAGATAGATAGATAGATAGATAGATAGATAGATAGATAGATAGATAGATAGATAGATAGATAGATAGATAGATAGATAGATAGATAGATAGATAGATAGATAGATAGATAGATAGATAGATAGATAGATAGATAGATAGATAGATAGATAGATAGATAGATAGATAGATAGATAGATAGATAGATAGATAGATAGATAGATAGATAGATGATAGATAGATAGATAGATAGATAGATAGATAGATAGATAGATAGATAGATAGATAGATAGATAGATAGATAGATAGATAGATAGATAGATAGATAGATAGATAGATAGATAGATAGATAGATAGATAGATAGATAGATAGATAGATAGATAGATAGATAGATAGATAGATAGATAGATAGATAGATAGATAGATAGATAGATAGATAGATAGATAGATAGATAGATAGATAGATAGATAGATAGATAGATAGATAGATAGATAGATAGATAGATAGATAGATAGATAGATAGATAGTCCTAGGAAATTGTGCTCGGCGACTATTCTATTGACTTCGCTCTCGACATCGTACTCTCAGCCTTTTTTTCAACACTCGTAGTAGCAGGATCAAACATTCACCAAAAGAAGGGAATATATATTTACATGTCCGGGAGGTTTATCTGGAAGTACATAAACCTAAACTTACTCATTCAATATAAGATAGGGAAGGAGTAGAACATCGTAGTAAATAAGAAACAAATAGTGTCTCAGAATTACACTCCAATAATCCGGTAGAACTTTCACTAGATCAGCCGAGCAAATGAACAAGGTCAATTCGAAAGCAGACGTCAATGCTGTCTGGGAAAATGCTCGTATGAGATGAGCAAGAAAATAATTTTCAACCGCAAACGAGCAATTGTCTTCCAATATACTAGCTTGGAACCAGAGAACAAGGAGGTAATGCATAAATGTTGCCTTTGAGGCAAACTTTGCAGAAGAATTGCCGCAGAAGAAATGCAGCAGTAACAGACTGATAGCCAGACCACAGAATAGTGCGGCCTATAAGCTAATGATGCTTAGCCGCGTCTTTAAAGGCACAGTTCACGATAACTTTGGGTAGTCCAGATCACGGAGAAAAATGGAAGATAAAACGAAAAATAGTGCGATGAAGGTGAAGAAATTGCGTGAATTGGTGTTTCCAAAGAGGAAAAGGGGCTGGACGAGAATGAGACCAGAAAAATGAAGAACAGTGGAGCGCTTGGACGAGCTATACAATGCTTGTCATTGCGTACGCGTGGGTCCTGGTGCGGAAGGCTGAGCTTACTTAGCAGCAGCAAAAAGAACGACATAGGATTGAAGAATGGTGGAAAAACATCGCCTCAACACTCGGCGATCAGCTTATTGTGTGTGGGTCCTAAACGAATATTGCAATCTGTATCGCCTCGACACTAGTCTGATTTCACTGCGATTGAGGGGCGGAATGGTAACGAGGTCGTAGCGCAATGCCCTAGCTGTTAATTTTCGAGAGCGTTTTTAATGGCACCCTTAGGAGCCAGCGGATATTCCTAAGAGGAGAACACAGAAACCATTCTTATCGTTTACTGTGCCTTTAAAATCCTTAAAAGTTTCTTATGCTTCAGCAACATGCAACCATCAGGTACGCGCCCCATAGGATCAAGATAGTTCTCGTAGGTCGATCATTCAGTGCTTAGTCTTTTGCATTAAAGTGCCTTGGAAATACACAGCAAGGTTCCGTGAGTAAGCGAAGAGACTGGCAAAATCAGCCCAACAAGCAGCCCTTTCTTGTTGTCTATTCGAAACATGGGTATCCCAAGCCACCAAATTATAAAGCTGCTCCATTATACATGTGATAATGATTGGCTGGCAAGCAAATTGTTATCTGGAATGAAAACCTTTTTACCTGGATAGTCATCTGTACCTCTCTGTTCCTTTTAAAGGTTAGGGATCCTCTAATAAACAGTGTAGCAAACATGATAGTGTAAGCTGTCACATTCACTATACCAGCTGCATAACAAAGTAGCCGATCCATCCTATGATATTAACAATCCATGAAAGAAACGAATTGAAATGAATCGCCCAAAATTGGACTCACAATGAAATGATATTCTGAAGAGGTGCTTGCCCAGCGTAGAAATAGAAAAGAGCTGCGCAGAATTTCACAGATGCCAAAGGTGACAAAGTAACCGCCATGTATACTATGTAGAAGAGTACAATAGAAGCGATACATATCTGTAGGTAAGTGATCACTAATCCTATCATTATGATACAGTGGAAAAAACTTCGTGTCCAAAAATGGGAATCTGGTAGGCTACCCTTCCAACTGCCGCCGTAAGAATAAATTGTGATCTGAGTGGAAGTAGAGTATACAGTAGACGGTGAACTGTGAGACACAAGTTGGTTGTTATGAAGGCTATAAAACTGCCTTCGTAATTGGAGCCTGCTACCTGAAAAACAGAGTAGGTTTTTGAGTTCACACTTCCAGTATTCACATATCGCATGCACCCATTGCGGATTACAAACTTCATTACGGCAATCATTGTGCAAAAATTCACAGTGCTATTCACAACTATTCTAATGTGAATTGTCGCATATGGTCGCTCGAAGCGCTTTATCAGATAATGTAATAGTTTTAAATGGGAAACCAGATAAGGTTCAGAATGACGTCTCCGTTTTAACGGTTTCCAATGGTTATTGTGAAAATGTAAGGAGAGCGACGAGAAAGCGAAGCGAAGGGAATCATAGGGTGCAAACCCAGATCGGCCACATGGGGTATGAGATAGAGGTGGAAACAGATTTACAGGTGTAGATGATATCGTACCCTTGGAAGTTTGTGTGAATCAAAGAGCAGAAGTCCATGAACATATGATACCAAGATTCCTATGTAGCTAAGAAGGCTCCATATTGCCATGAGCTGAAGAAGATAAAAAGCAAAGTCCGACTTCCATCCCTTCAGTTTTTGGCACGTCTGAAAAAAAAAGTAATTTAGTCCAGAATCATCAGTAATCCTCTCAGAATCGTACTGCCACTCCAAGGCGTATGTAGCTACAGTTATTCGCAGTGGTCTGCTTATGTGAGGGCAACACAGTGCTTTTATTGTCTATCCATTATTTTCACCAAGTAAAGGCCCCGGAATGACTGACTTGTTCCCCGGGCAGCTATCGATCAGATATCCGATCCCAGGATCATGCGCGCATGATAGGAGGCTCCATGACACTGTACCATTTTGGCCAATAGACGTTAACAATTACATCAGGGATCAAATCGTAGTTTTTTTATACTTTAACTAAGAGCTCTTACTATAGCGAAAACTGTTTGTAGTGCGATGGAGACAATGATTGTCACGATGCAAGTTGCCACATAAAATATACGGGTTGAACCAATCAATGGAGGAGTAGGAATAGAGCAGTTGAAATCATCCATCACACTATAATAAACAGAGCATTTTGGCTAGTAGACGGACCACCCATTGATACTTTTCGAAAATCGCTTCATGAAATTGGTATCCTTTTGATCAGAAATTATGAAAAAAACTAGAAATATTTACTTTACCAGTTGTTAACTTACTGGACAGTCGCGTTATGCGGTTCTAATTGTCTAGGCTTTCGCAAGAGCTGAAGGGACAATCCTAGTACAATTACGAGACGAAACCAGATTTCTTATCAGAAAAATCTGAAAGAATCATGAAAAGTGTCGAAAAAGGTTTCGCTCCGGCAGCGATTCATTTCCTTTAAAAATAACAAGCACCTGGAGGAGCAAATCCTTGGAAATTAATGTTTTTCAGAGATTCGTACGTATGTTTACCTGCATGCGAGGAAGAAAAGGGTACTGTACGAGGTACTCACTTGATTTGGAATGATTACGATATGAGAAGCTGCAAAACAAGATGAAAACGCAGTGTTCGCCCTAGAAAGGCATGCTAGTTGGTTTCAGTGCTCATGAATGTCGACAACAGGATGTTCAGAACCTATGAACACCTTATGACCTCCGCCAATACTTAGTAATAGCCACTAAGTTGAAGCTGAGAAAGCCCACCGGAAAATATTTCGCGATAGTATAGCTGCAAAGAACTCACCTAAGTTGTAGGATGGTGAGCTCTGTGATTCAGTTGCACAAATACCAAATCATCTACTTCTAACTACCATCAGAAAAATCACAATTAAGGAATGAATCTGGTGAGTTTCTGTACATTGCGTGACGAAGTTCCGGTACACAACACCAGAGACCTTTCTAGAGATTGCTGATCACATAAAAAGGTCTTGGCAGCAATGCTTCAGCCTGTATTACTTCAGAAGCCCCAGTTTGAAAGCACGGTTACGATTTTAGAAATTTTAGGGGTATCTAGTTTTAAATGAGTGAAGAATGTGATAGTTCAGAAGAGAACAAAAGGCGAAAGAAAGAAAGCAATTGGCCTATCGAGAATATATAATGCTATAAGCAAAAAAGACCTCCTTTAGTACTTGAGCTTTTCATAATAGAGGCACTGAAACCTATGGAGATAAACTATCTCAAACGACCGCTAATCATGTCATACATAGGTCATGCAAAGATCGAAACTTTTGTGCCTGGACCGTACTGAGTGCGAGCTTACTCACCTTTTCCTGATATTGTAGCCTTCGATATTTAGGAGAACAATTTGAACTGAACTGTATTCGACTCGTAGTTTACAAGAAGAGCTGTTTTGAGCCTTCTCGACTGCATTAATATATTTAGTTTTTGTAACATTGAAAAGATTGGAACGTGACTTACTCACATTAGATGTCGCACATTGGGTTTTCTAAGCCTGTTATCCATTTGGAGTTGTAAAATGTGACCAACTGAGCAATCGTGACTCTTTTCTTGGTGGGCTATAAAAATCTATCGAATTGCTATAGTAGAAGCAGATTTCACCATAAAGAGTGCGACACCATCAACCATGTATTGGGTTGTAACATAAGTTCGTAGAGTTTTGCGTTAGAGCTATTTTACAGCGATTTATTTTGTTTTTTTTTTTTTGCAAAGTGTATGCATTCATTCGAAAGAGCTCTTTCTCCTCTACAAAACTGTTTTATTTGTTTTCAGGATAATTTAATTGTTCGCATTTTTTCGGGCTCAGAAGTGGATATCTAGGAAGGAAAAAAATTAGCGTTTTCGACATCTGCTTTTCTTTTCTTTTCGTCGAGGTCAAAAAAGCAGCTGAAACCGCTCGGGACATATGCAGTGTGTGCGGGGGAGGTGTCTCAGGTGTGTCTTGTGAAAGGTGTGGGTGGCCCCAGGAAAGGCGCCGAAGCCGGGAGTCAAGCAAGTTTTTCACCCAAAAAAGGTCATGATCTGCGTTTGGTGGGACTGGGTAGGCATGGTGCAGTGGGAAACTGCTCGAACGAAACGCCACTGTCAACAAGGTGGTCTATATTGCCCAACTGAACAGTGTAAATGAGGCTATTCGGCTGAAAAGACCTTATAGACGAGGTCAAGTCATCTTGCTTCACGACAACACCAGGCCCCATTCTGCTCAAGTCGACAAAACAGCATTCCAAGAGCTTGAATGGGAGGTTCTCAACATCCACCCACTCTTCGGATCTTGCACCTACCGATTATCACCTTTTCCGCTCTACGTTGAACCAAATGAGGGGTGTTACCTTCGATGGCGAAGGGGATCTTAAAAACTGGCTCAACAAATTCTTCGACACCACAACGGGTGATTTTTGGCGAATCGCCATCAACAAATTGGTTGAGAGATGGGAGGAGGTGTGAACAGTAACGGAGGATACATCATTGGTTAACTTATTATTATAATTATTGTTTTTTGGTTCAAATAAATCTTTGTGAAAAAACCCTACGAACTTATGTTACAACCCAATATGATGGTGGAGGCAGAATTCTTGGCATAAATTCATGTACACGGTTTTTTATGTGGCCGTGAGCAATTGCCATTTTTTGAACCAATTTGCTGGTCAAGAGCGTCCTGCAATTTCGGAAAAACCTCCAAACATAAAATTGATTCAAAACTTCCCTATTGTCTGCATAGGCTTTCACGACCAACACCTACATATTCTAAGGTAATTTCGGGGAGTTCTTCTGAATAAATGTTAAGGAGAGCCGGCATTAATGCTCCGCCTTGGGGTGGTCCGCTTATTACCCGTCTGACATCAGAGGGAAATTAACCAAATTTAACAAAGAACTTTCTAGAATTCAAAAACTAGAAAACCCATTTTATGAGCATGGGTTGGAATGTGAGAGCCTCTGATACGTAAACCTACTTCCAATGTGAAACTCTATCAAAGCCAAAGCAAATGACATTGCATTAGCCTCCCCAGTCAAATTCCTTGTAGTCATCTAGACACTCAACCGAGTTTCTTTAGAGCGACCATCGCGCTGATGCTTCGAAATGACGTGATCAAGTGGCAAATGATGATTGGTATGGACTTTCGGACCTCTGTCATATAGCCTACGTAACAAGAACATGACGACAGGTGCACTTCGTTCCGCGCGTCCGACGAAACTAGGTCGCGCCGTAGCCGTCGTACGAGGCGCGTCAATCCGCGACTCTTGACGGACGTCGCAGTTGTCAATGGGGCATTTAATTTGAGCTTGGTACACGTAAAGAGCTTAAAAAGAAGATAATACGGCCTAGTGGAAACCATTTGCTCCACCGACACTTAGTGATACTGTAATCTCATTTTAGGAAAATGAGACCGCGCCCGAGGCGGGGATCTATTAGGTGTGTGCATTAATTTCCGCCGCCGATTTCCAAGGGCCATTGCACGAATCATAATAGTGGTTTACCGGTGATACCTGTCATGTTCTGTAAAGTAGGGTATTGGCTACCTACTTAAGGGCAGACAGATCAGTTTTGCCCCAAAATCCTGTTGCTCTCAAACTGATAGGTCATGGAACGTGATGAACCGTTTCCCCGGGGCCCTTCTCCTGCTGTTTAATTTCAGAGAAACTGACATTGAAACCCACCGAATGCTTTTATGGAGGACAATCCTTCATCTGAACGAACCTGCTGAGATAGTTTCTTTCCACTCGAGAGCTTGCAACGAAAGCGGAATGTTTATTGCCAAAAAGTAATGCTGTGCGTGCATTTGGTGGTGGGATCAAAAGGGTGTTTTGAACTATGAGCTGCTGAGCCCGAACGAAACTGTTACTGCTGACTGCTACGAACACCAACTTGACAGTTTGTAGGATGCTTTCACCTACGAGCGGCCGTTAATCGCAAGAAAATATCATGAGGTGCCGTTCCACCGCGAACATGCCAGACCCCATGTTACGAAGAATGTCCTTTAAAAAACTTGCTGTTGTTGGATGGGATCAGCTTGTTCAGCCCGCATACTCTCCGGATCTTGCTCTTTCTGATTACCACCCATTCCGGTCCATGCAAGTCAGTTTGGCAAATATACACTTCCGAAATGCCGAAGAAGTGCGAAAATGGGTGGATAACAAGATTGCCTCAAAAGATGAAGACTTTTTTAGACCCGGAGTCAACAAGATACCAGAAAGATGGCAAGAAGCTGTAGCTAACGATGGGCAATACATTGGTTGAAGTACATTTACTTCTAGTTCTGTAATAAGCATGTTTTTGCACGCGGAAAACGGCGGAAATTAATGCACACACCTAATAGTTCCAACGTACGGGACGGGCTTTCTCTAGACCGGTAGTTCACTTGGTTATATGAAGGCCTCTTTTTAAGAATACGAGCAGCGAACTAGTGCTTCGAGCGGGAGGGGATTTCACCGAATAGTAATGGCCAATTGAATATGTAAGCAAGAGGCCGATAATCGGATGCAGTATCTGTATGACAAAAAACGGCACAAAATCCGGGGTGACAAAAGAGGAACAAGGTCATTTCATGATAGTTTTGACATCTTATGATTACAGTTTAGAAAGACCAGGGAGAATCCCTCATGTGCTAAACAAGGAGATGGTAGGAGATGGGGCCGTCCCCAATATCGTCCTGAAAAACACTTCAGCTAAGATTATCACCTTGTCAGATGGTGTCATTGCAACCCTACTGCCTTTTCTCAAGCAACGGACAAGTTTGACTTCCTCAATTCGTTGCTCAAAGCGAGACATCGTGGAGAAACCGTGGAAAAATCAATATGATGACAGAATTCTGGCAAATCAAAATCTCCTACTATCACACTAGGTTGGTTACAGGATATAAAACACTAAGGTCCATCGCTAATAAGTCTGGCTTCTCTTTAGAGCATGACAACGCTCTGTATACCACAGTTATTTGAAAATTATACCCTTTGCAATATAGACGCACGCCTGATGCCTCAAAGGAATCCGTAACTACCCCTGCAAAAACCTATGGAACGGAAATCCCATTTGTGTCAGTAGAATGACTACACCTCCAGTTCTTTTGTGAAAATCACACTTTAACACATTTCACCTAGCTACACACTACCAAAAAGAGAGGACGATATGTTCTAGGTTTCGACCAAGTGTCAGTGAGACTGAATTATCTCCTTTTTTGCTGATAGAATCGTCAAAAAGAATGCATTTCTGGAATCCGATCATACATTCCGATTAAAGCAGCGCAGCTGACGATCGAACCAGGCAATGCACTAGTTACTTTCAAGACTAATGGAGGGATTCTTCACACATTTGGGGTGCGGAGAGAGGGACAACGATCCTTCACCACTCTAGCCTTTTCCCTACATATGCCTTTATGATCCTTCCTTCCTTTTTTTTAGAGTCAAGGACTCTCTAATATAAGCCCATAAAAGTAGCAACGATCGGAGCTCTCTTTAAACCAACATGCTGAGAGACACTGGCGGGCAAGATCACTTTTATCTATCTATCCTTGCCTGAGAGAAACCTACCTAAGCGATACATTGCTAATGTTTAACATTCAACACTGAAAAACTTGAAATATTGCAATCTCTAGAAAAGTGACGCGTCAAAAGCTTTCTGGTATTTGGAGATTCAATTCTAGTATGCCGCTGGTAATGATAAACTGTTGCCTTTCAACCTCCACAGCGGATAGTGCAAGTCAACAATCGTCGATATAAACTTCTCAGTTCCATCAGCGAAGCGGCTGGCCCTCGTGATAGTGGTAACCTGGTCTTGGGGAGTAATGCATTTCTCGTTTCTACTGCATGGTTTTAGCAATTTTATTTTGCTTATATCGTCGCAGCTTATCGCAACTCCATATGAAATGATAAATGAAAGAAATGGAGGCAACAGAATCTGATCGACTGATCGAAACGAATTGGTCGGGCTTCTGCATTGTAAGCACCATTTTGCCACGCAAATGAAAATTAATCATTTACCTCGATCGGTGGCATTCAAAACGATACTATTATTCACGTGCCACAGTGGGCAGAGCAGAAATATCGGGAGAAGATCCTGAGAAGCATCCAGTCCAAGCAGCGGAAGTATCACAAGTCGGAACCACAATGTGCCATAGCGTACAGCTGGATAAAGTAAGCTGCCTACGTGCAACTTTCCGTTTGCAGTGGTGAAACCTCCACAGCCTCTACAATGCCGAGAAAACTCGTCCAGCTTTGGGTGTGTACGTCGGCTGAACCGATTTGGGGCTTTTACTACCTCCACCCATGCCTTCCTTTGACCTGACAGCGTCCCTTATACTATGTTATGGGGTCACAAATTCGTCTCAGGGACAAATCGCAGCGACCATTTTTATCGTTGCTGATATGATGAACGTGTGGTTCCGCCATTATTGAGAAAGATGGATGGGTGTACCGCTAACTGCAAATTGAACTCACGACGAAATGGATGGCAAGATGGCGTATGCCAAGGCGTTGATCGCCTTCAGGAACCAAAACTTCTTCGCCTGTGGAATTTAACTGCCTAGCTAATGGGAAGCAATGCTTGACGGAGATAGTGGATATATTCTGTAGCAGTTATTTGAACATGTCATTGTTAAGTATTTTTTCGTTTTTTTAGACAAGATTCATTGGAAAAATCCGCACTAATTGTGCATAAGCCTAATATAATCTATAGGTCATAAGATAGGCATCGCTTGAGGTAAAGGACGGACTAAAAGGGCTCATGAGGGTGTTCCGATTTTCTAACAAGTGACGAAATTTATTCTTTCACTCATTCCCTCATCGATTCTGAACCAGCTCCAAATTACTCGAATCAGGGATAACAGTACGAATAAATTTGAATAACCATTTTCATTATGAACAGATGAGCAATTACAGCTGTTTCTTTTTCGTCTCAATCGTCTTCTTCGGATTAAAAGCAAAAAGAGGCTTTAAAATCACTTGACGATCCCCACAAAAAAACAGCCTGATCCGTTGTTGTCCTGCTCCCCGTACAGGAGCACTGACCCTTTCATCTTCCCTTAGGGAACTTTTCATACTAAGAAACTGATAGAAAATCAGACAACTATCAAAGAAGAGTCAGTTGTTACAAGTTCAAATGCAATAAGATCGCCTTATCACGCAATTGCTTCGATAGGCGAAAAATTGAACAATATGCTAATAAGAAAAGTCTGAAAAGGAACCACCATGATGACTGCAGAGAAGGGCATCTGAATGTAGTGTTAAGTCAATGAGCCAAAGCCGGATTAGGGGGTGTGCGACGTTAGTCTCGAATGACATTACTTCGCGCCGAGGTGCGAAGTGACCTCATTAGTGCCTAACCCCATCTTAATTACGCAACTCCCCTTGATCATGACTAACCTCAACTTACCTATGAAAGTGATGGCAATGATGAGAATAAAGGGAAAATGAAATTCCAAGAAAAGTAGTTTTTTAACGTAAAATTTTTATGCCTTTGGTTTTGAAAGCTCTATAACAATATGGAATAGAAAAATCCGAGGGTCATAAAAATAGAGTCCGTGTAAGATGTAATTTTTTTGAATTTCCACTGATCTGTGATATCAAACAACATTTATAGAAGGGGCATAGTTGTTTAATATTGGGCATCTCGTGTTTGAAAGGTCATTGAACGCCCGCCGGCTGATCAGTTAGGCCATTTCACACTTCTCATGGAATATTACAATAATTCAGGCTAAATTCAGCACATCGAAGAGAGGTCATCAGCTACTATTTAAGCTGGTGGGTGAGCGATTTATATTTATTTTATTTTATTTATTTATTTGAATACACCCGAGGGTGTGCCGTACAATATAAAAGCAGGACTCTGAGGCAATTCCTATCATTAAAAACCGGAAGAAAATGCCCTGAAAGAAGAAATGGGAGAGAGCCTCGAGGCAGAGCCCAAGGCTGAAGGCCAAACATCATACTGTGAAAAAGTGGAACGATGAAAACAGAGCAAGGATGTCGCATAAAGGGCATCATCAGTATTACACTGGGACCTATATACAGCTATCTTATTTGGAACCTTCTTATGTATTCTGACGGCACTTTCTACTACTTCCGTGATTTCACGGGGTACCAGCTCCTATGCAGCTTCTATCCGCACCCCCAACCCTTTTACTATGCTGCTTCTGTACCGACGCAATCTCCACCAATGCAGCTCGAAACCGCGCCACAATCATTGTACTATGCTACTTCCGTAACCTATACAGGGTGCGCCATAAATATGGTAACAAAAATATTGGCCTCCAAAAACCGTAGTTCACATTGATACATGATCGCTTTTTGTAGATTATTTGCTGTGTATTACAGCTACAAAACGAACACACCGTCATCTTATATAACCAGTTCCTGTACTAATTATAGCTCAAAGATGCTTCGGCTACTCATCGACAGTGGCACGCAGAGTTTCTTGAAAAATTCCAGCCCGGCTTTTTTCAGTAATTTCTTAGGAGCAGCAACAGTGGTGCGTTTTGAAGCGCAGGCTTTCCTCTCCAGAATGAACTATATCCAGCTACACATCACACTGCGGTCCGGGAAATTCGTAGGAGGATTGCAAGCTGGGATTAGGCCGCGAACATTTCCTCAGCGCCAGCCTTGGTCTTTTCCCATTCGTGAGCAAGTGCGTCTCAGTTTTCAAGCCGTACCCCTGGAACAATCTTTGACCCTAAGCTGCATCTTTCCAGAAGAACCCTTTTTAAAAGGTTCGGATCAAGTTTTGTACTCTTCTCGACCATAATTTGCAATCTCGCTGTGATGGTAGAGATCCTAGCCAAAACTATCATAAAAGAGAGAAGATGGCCATGAGAGGCGATCTGACTCTTCTCAGCGGCTTCAGCACTCGTAGTGTGAAATATACGTATACTCTGGAATCTCAACATTTCTTCCACGCTAAACACTCTTTAGTCAGATAAAAGTCTGTCGAAGCGCGTGCCGCGCGCAAGTAGTGCACAGCAAATGTTCTTTCTCTTCAACTTCTTCTCGTCAAAATGCTTATAAGGCTTTTGAATCCTGTTTGGATACTACTGTATTTAATCAGGGTAGACTCTATCCCCATCTGAGAAGAACATACAAACAAATCAGCAGTAATTTTACTCGTGTTTCTGCAGGTTCTGCATCATACTCCTTCCCAAAAAATTGTATTCGGGAAAAAGGTCGTAAAAGAGACAAGACGACCATTTCGAGGTTTGTAACTGATCTGTCTACGCTACGCGATTTAAGAGACTGTCATTTGGGGAATGTTGAAATGAGGAACGGTCTCGGGAAATGATTCAACAAATGCGCGCAAAAACGGAACGGTTGGTGGATATCTGCGAGGCTCCACCGTTTTTCGAAATCTGACGAGTTGAAAGTACCAAAGTAGATATGTGGGCGAAGGTATATCATGAACATAAAGGGAGGTGCTGATTTGGAGAAACCCTCCAGACAAGGAAATTACGGACGTCCGAAAAGTTGTTACCATATTTATGGCGCACCCTGTACAACCTCCGCTAACGCAGTTCCAACCCGCATCACTACCTTTGTACTGTGCTACTTCTGCACCTACCCAACCAAAGAACTACTTTTCTTGAAATTTCATTTTCTCACTATTCTTATCATTGCCATCACTTTCATAGGTAAGTTGAGGTTAGTCACGATCACGGGGAGTCGCGTAATCAAGATGAGGTTAGTCACTAATGAGGTCACTTCGCACCTCGGCGCGAAGCAATGTCATTCGAGACTAACGTCCCACACCCCGGATTAGGTCACAGAAATATTTCCTAGACATGAGCAAATCTCTACGTACTTGCATAAACGTGGCGAATGCAACACCGCACAGTTTGGAGACAAAGGTGAATGCATAGCGACTCCAAGGATTATGAGAATTTGGTTGCGACAGTGTATGCTCAATATAGCAGATTGTGGCGATGACGAAATCCCCTTTCTGAGAGAATAAAAGTCATCAGAATAATCGTTGTAAAACAGTTTGCGGTCATGCCAGCCATCCTACTTACTATAAAGCGCTTAGTCTGCCTGTCTGTCTGTCTGTCTGTCCGTCTGTCTGTCTGTCTGTCTGTCTGTCTGTCTGTCTGTCTGTCTGTCTGACTGTCTGTCTGTCTGTCTGTCTGTCTGTCTATCTGTTTGTCTGGTTGTCTGGTTGTCTGGTTGTCTGTTTGTCTGTTTGTCTGTTTGTCTGTTTGTCTGTTTGTCTGTTTATCTGTTTATTATCTGTTTGTCTGTTTGTCTGTTTGTCTGTTTGTCTGTTTGTCTATTTGTCTATTTGTCTGTTTGTCTGTTTGTCTGTTTGTCTGTTTGTCTGTTTGTCTGTTTGTCTGTTTGTCTGTTTGTCTGTTTGTCTGTTTGTCTGTTTGTCTGTTTGTCTGTCTGTCTGTCTGTCTGTCTTTCTGTCTGTCTGTTTGTCTGTCTGTCTGTCTGTCTGTCTGTCTGTCTGTCTGTCTGTCTGTCTGTCTGTCTATCTGTTTGTCTGGTTGTCTGGTTGTCTGTTTGTCTGTTTGTCTGTTTGTCTGTTTGTCTATTTGTCTATTTGTCTGTTTGTCTGTTTGTCTGTTTGTCTGTTTGTCTGTTTGTCTGTTTGTCTGTTTGTCTGTCTGTCTGTTTGTCTGTTTGTCTGTTTGTCTGTTTGTCTGTTTGTCTGTCTTTCTGTCTGTCTGTCTGTCTGTCTGTCTGTCTGTCTGTCTGTCTGTCTGTCTGTCTGTCTGTCTGTCACGAAATTCCTTAGCTCCTTTAGATCTGCCTGGAGAGACCGGGTCAACTGTGGGATGGGTGGGCCAGGTCTCGAGAAGTATAAAACACACATCAGCTTGGCGGAGCCCCGCCCACAGTGGGCGTGGCGTGCCTCGAAATGAGCCCTACCGAGGACCATGATTTCAAATTCAGCCACAAGACGGCCTCAAAATTGGGGTTTAAAGGTGGCTTGAGGTGTGCATTGGTAAGTTAGATCGAACTGGGGAGACCCACCCCCGATGGGAGAGGCGTTCTCCAGGAATGCAATTCTTTATGAAATTATTTATAACTCCGTTTGGAGAAAGCCAACAGAGAGGAAAAAGTTGCTGTGTGAGGAGCATTGTCGAAGATGTCTCCAGCATAAATGACGTCAGCGGAGGCCCGCCCACAATGGGCGGAGCGTGTCTCAAAGCTCACATCCCTTCTTACATTTATATACGAAAATCCATAACTCCAGTTCCCATGAACCTAGAGAGTTCAAATTTGGTAGGGGTACAGGCGGCATGATGGGAAACTTTATGGTGGTTGGCAGAAACAGACTCCTCCCACAAGGGGCGGGGCTTGGCTAAAAATTCATAATTCTGTCCCCATATACGATCTTAGCTCCTTTTTTTGGGGGTATTTCGTTTCTATTCTATTTTTTTTCAAAAACGTTTAGTACATTAGTGAGCTTCCATTTAAGTTTATTTCGAAGGCGATATCTAGTCATAGCTGAAGGGTGTAGTGTGGGGATGGAGTAGACTCGCTTTGTTTTAAAAGCACAGTTAACGATAACTTCGGGTAATCCAGATTATGACAAAAATGGAAGATAAGATGGAAAATAGTGCGCTGAAGGTAAAGGGACTGCGTGAATCGGTGTTTTCAGAGTGGAAAAAGGCTTCGAAACCCGTTAAAAAGGGGGCTGGACGAGAATGGGACCAGAAAAATGAAGAAGAGTGGGGCGTTTGGACGAGCTATACAATGTGTCTAACTGCGACCGTGTGGATCCCGGTGCGAATAACAGACAACGGCAAGCGAAAATTCATTCACTCATAAGCATCAGTAAAGAAAGAACCCTAACAAGAGCGAAAGTGGCTCACCTTTTTCAGCCTTCAGTAGTAAGAAATAAAATAAGGGATCGCGGCAGCAAAAAGAATAACAGAGGAAGAAATAATGGGAGAAAATTATCGCCTCATCACTCAGCAATCAGCTGATTGTGTGTGGGTCCTAGAACGAATGGTTGCAATCTGTACTGTTTCGACACTCGTCTGACGTGACATCGATCGAGGGAATTATCGTGAACTGTGCCTTCAGGCAGATCTTCAAATTAAGGACCTATCATTCGTACATACCATTACTGAGGAAGGGAAGAGAAGAGTGATGACACATAGATGACGACATAAGACAAGTCAAGCTGACGGCACTTCATAATTTCCTAATGTAAGAGCACTAGAGAATTTCGAAGAAAGAAATTGTCGCAGGACAAGCAGGAAACTGGAATTAGAAAGTCTTACAAACAGTATTAGAACTGTTTGCGATTATAGTGTACTTGTGTCAGGCGAGGTTTCTTGGCGAAATAATTGATAATGTCAACGGTCTAACTTTCGACGCACTCATCGTCTTCAGTAGCCTAGACGCAAATCGAGATGTTTTGCTCGCTATCCAACAACTCCCCTTTTTCAAACGTTGGAACGTTGGCCTATAATATGATCTGCCTAAAAGCACAAAACAGCAACATCGCAAGGAATTATGCCGTTGTTAAAAGCACAGTTCACTATAATTTTGAAGTAGCCTTTTTAAGTTGAAAGGCGGAAGGGTTGATACAGAGGAGTACATTGGTGGCGAAGAAAACGAGAAAATCCGCCTAATTCAAGCTTCTTAAAAGTAGTGGAAGTGGGGGTTGTATGAGATCACCGCGACAGGAATGATATGTAAGGGGTTTTTGGACGAAATTTAACTTGCTCCATCGTTCAAAGATCCTACCACAGCAAACCATGACTGTCCAGTATTGCCTTTCACTGTCCTATTTGTCATGACAAATTGTTTGACTTCCTACATTGGTTTTCTTATGAATAGGGCAGTCCCTACAAAGCCGCTGAAACTCGTCCACTAGGGGTGCGGCATGCACACGATACAATCTCTGGTTCCTTATTGCGCTTTATCCAGTACGTATTTTGCCCTTATAACGACAGGCATGGTAAAAGAGGGAGCCTCGTATTCATTCTATAGGGAAGTCTCAGACACTATTTTTATCGTGAACTATACCTTTAGAATAAGAATTCGGGGAGTATTGAAGTTATCGGAAATAGACGTCATATTCAAAGGTGACCAATACTCCCTTCCTCGCTCAATATGAGTTAGGCCTCACCTACACGGCCGATTTTGTCTACACTTTATGTATTCACACTAGCTTCCAGTACACACGAGCTTTTGGCACTATTCAATTAACTTGAAGGTACGGTTCGTACTAACATTGTACCTCCTAATGACCTCGTCGCAGATCAAGGGTTGCACAGATTGAGGAAGGGTGCCAGTTTGCCAGTTATCAGCCGATATAGAAAAAAAGATTGAATCAGAGATAAACCATTGAAGGTAGAAAGGCCAATGTTTCTGAAGGTAGAACTGTTGAAATGGTCCTTCTGCCAGTCGACCTGATCCTGACCCATCAAAAGGAAGTCAACGGGCACGTCTTATCGGATTTATCACGATGGAATAATATCACGCAGAAATTTCATTGTCATTCCTATCGTATGCAGAATTTTCGCTTCAATTCCGATCTCAACAGGCACTGTAGGGCAAAAAAATGCAGAAAGTCGTAGACCCACTTGAATGATGACACGCAACCCTTAAACGCTTCCTCTGGTCAAGAAAATTTTCACGACAGAACCATCCCTCAACAACCGAAACGGTTGCATCTCAGAAAGAAACCTCTACCGTGCAATCTCTCACAAAAAGGTTGGTATGAGAACAACAAAATAATGTTTTTTGAAGAAGTCACTGGCGACGGCAAGAGTGAGACGCTCGTGATTTCTTTGGTGCCGACGTGAAAACTGACAAAGATCAGGCTAAAAGAGCGCACTGATGGACATAATAGAACATTGATCCGACTATATTTCCTGAAACATCTCGTAGTCCTTCCAGCAGGACGATACTCTAGCCCACAGAGCCAAGCCTGCCCGCGGGTAGTGCCGACGACAGCTGCCCTACCTCATTGGTAATAAGTAATGGCCATCCTCTTTCCCAGGATTGACTCGCTTGACCCCACCGTACGGTCTCTGATTAGAAGAGGGACTGTCAAGTTTGCAGTCCCTGTTTGGATTCCGAGAAAGCAAGACTGAAGAAGGCCTGGGAAGAAATGGAGAAGGATACCTGCGTGCCACATGCGTTTCGCAGCTGATAACGCAGCAAATATATTGTTATGAATTGGTGCTTATAATTTTGGGACACCCTGTAGTTTCTATTGAGGCTTTCGAGAGAGCCACCCACATAGATTTGGATCGTTTTAGATTCTGACGAAAATGAAATAACAGGAACGTCGGTCTCATAAATTATTTCGATTTTGAAAGGTTCAAAGAAGTAGTATCGCAGGCTTTGTTACCTTGTCCAGATTGCAAGAAGTTCGTACATGGACTGTTTAGCTGCTCTTCCTTCCAAGCATTCTCAAACAAATAGACTGTCTACAGCTCTTTTCAATAAATTTTATTCACAATGATAGCACATTAGAAGAGAGTGTTCTGCAATGATGTAATCGAAGACGCAAATTTTATTTAGAAGTTCGAAAGTTTTTGATATCACAAACATAGTTACAGACATGGTACAAGTAGTTGTGATTTTGCATAATGATTCCGCAATAATGGAAGTACTCGCCTGGGGCTATCTTCTGAGCTAGCTAGCTCTGAATTTCCTTTCCTGCTCTTCCCACAATGAAGCACGGGTGTGGTGCAATTCACGCGTCAATTTAATGAGGTCATCTAACAAAACGCGCAAAAGCATCATGCCCACCATCATAATGGACGAAATAAGAACTTATAAGTAAAATAAGTTAAGAAATGACAAACTTTGCATGTTTACAGTGGAAATTTGTTTTCTAGGGTCAAAAAATACGAAGTTATTCTTATTTTGAACGTTTAACAGGTAAATTGTTAAACTACAAAGTGAATTCTTATTCTCAAAGGGACTTTATTGCCATAGTAAAGAAATTTGCTCTAATTCATGGTGAAGCCGTGGATGAATGCAAATCTTATTTGATCCATCTCCACAGAAAGGTACCGAAGCGCTGCTGCGTGCGCGAGACCTCTAATGGGGTCACGGGTGAATCGCGCGCCTCCTCGCTGGACTACTGCAACCTGGGCATCTCCTGGCGTAAGGCCGCGACCAGGATGCGTCAGCAGTTTCGTGATAACACACCTTTTAAGAGCTGGATGCCAAAATGGTGGACTCGCTTCACCAATGGAAACTATGGCATCGAAGATATGCCGAGATGCGGTCGCTCAGCCACCGTCGATCGACAAGGCATTCTGAATGCCCTGGACAATGAACCGACGTCGTCCTTGCGCGACTTAAGCAAAGTCAAACAGGTCCACAAAGTCCTTATTGAATCTGGCGAGGTGGTAAAGAAGCGTCAACCTCACGTCGGCACAGGCAAGGAAGCGGGTTGAGGTGTGCTCCGACAACCTCAGTTTTAGAGGCCTGAGGGAGATTCTGTACTCCCTGACTTGCCAGGATGAGCGCTTTCTTTCATTCTGGTTCTCTCGCCACGGAGTCGTCCACTACGGCATGCCACAGTGACGGCAGAGACCTTTCTATAGAATTGCAGGAGGTCAAGTTGAAAGTTGTCGCTTTGTCCCAGAAGCTCGCCAATCCATGGTTGCTCTAGGACAACGCGCGCTCTCACGAAGCGAGAGAGATACTCAGGCCGTCCTGGCCAGGCTGGGCATCAAGACGGTCACCATCCACCGTATAGCTCGGACATCAGTCCATGCGTTTACACATCTTCCGGTCCATGCAAAATTTCTTGTACGGAAAGCAGCAGAAGAACAAGAGCGACCTCGAGGACGGAGGACTGGGCCTAGTCGTGGCCGGCCGGCTTTTGGGAGGAGTTGCTTCTCTACCTGATCGTTGGCGAAGGGTGGTGGGTATGCATGGAGATTATATCATGGACCAATAAGTTCAACTTGGTGAGATCTTTACAAGCTCTGAAAAAACGATTATCCAATGAACTTTATGGACACCGTAACACTAAGTATAACAAGACAAATGATTACATCGGTTCTAAGGCAATACCCAGACCCGGGGCACTTTCTTGTTGATTACATAGCTTTAGTGGCGTACCGTAAGCAAGTTAAGCAAATCACAAGCGAGGAACGGGTCAGGACACGGAAGTTCCTTCTCCCTTATAGGTGGTTATCAGTGCCTACTGATTATAAATCTCGGAAGTATTCAAGGACTGTTCCATATACTTTGTCTTCGTCGTGGCGCTACTTTCAAACGATCACGAGGGACCAGAGTCGGTGTTATGGAACTCCTTTTGCGGAAAAACTTCTTCATTTCTGTTTTGACAGATCTGAAAACAGCCAATATCACATTGACACCTCGCCAGCAAACCTATGAGGTATAGGAGCCGAAAAAAAACGTTTCTGAATGCCTAAGAAGATCAAAAGCGTCAAAGTTCAGAACAGAAAAAGTTTCTCATGAAGGTAGATGATAGTAGATAGATAGATAGATAGATAGATAGATAGATAGATAGATAGATAGATAGATAGATAGATAGATAGATAGATAGATAGATAGATAGATAGATAGATAGATAGATAGATAGATAGATAGATAGATAGATAGATAGATAGATAGATAGATAGATAGATAGATAGATAGATAGATAGATAGATAGATAGATAGATAGATAGATAGATAGATAGATAGATAGATAGATAGATAGATAGATAGATAGATAGATAGATAGATAGATAGATAGATAGATAGATAGATAGATAGATAGATAGATAGATAGATAGATAGATAGATAGATAGATAGATAGATAGATAGATAGATAGATAGATAGATAGATAGATAGATAGATAGATAGATAGATAGATAGATAGATAGATAGATAGATAGATAGATAGATAGATAGATAGATAGATAGATAGATAGATAGATAGATAGATAGATAGATAGATAGATAGATAGATAGATAGATAGATAGATAGATAGATAGATAGATAGATAGATAGATAGATAGATAGATAGATAGATAGATAGATAGATAGATAGATAGATAGATAGATAGATAGATAGATAGATAGATAGATAGATAGATAGATAGATAGATAGATAGATAGATAGATAGATAGATAGATAGATAGATAGATAGATAGATAGATAGATAGATAGATAGATAGATAGATAGATAGATAGATAGATAGATAGATAGATAGATAGATAGATAGATAGATAGATAGATAGATAGATAGATAGATAGATAGATAGATAGATAGATAGATAGATAGATAGATAGATAGATAGATAGATAGATAGATAGATAGATAGATAGATAGATAGATAGATAGATAGATAGATAGATAGATAGATAGATAGATAGATAGATAGATAGATAGATAGATAGATAGATAGATAGATAGATAGATAGATAGATAGAT